>SKCR01046910.1:0-89912 GCA_019454045.1 Zanthoxylum bungeanum | reverse complement strand
AAAAAAAATCAACAATTTTCTCTTTATAACAACAATAGCTTTAATTAAAACAATATCAATAATATTTGAACTTTTACTATGCTCATATAGAGTACCAATAATATTTAAACATTCAATAAGAAAAATGTGTCATACAAGTAAATTTAGAAAATTCTTCTCTATTTTTAACATTAGAATATTTAAATAAATCTAAAGAATTCATACCTCTACTAGATGAAACGTACCTACCTATTTGAGTTTATGTTGTATCAAGTCCAATTTCAGCGGCATTATGTCTATCCAAGTGTTTTTTCATATTGCCATAGTCGCCGGTAAATTTGTAAGATACACCACGATAGTTGCATATTACTCTTGAACCTTCATTTTCAGTCTTGACTAAATGAAAATGAATTTTGAAAATATCGGAAGATCAAGATTTAACTTATCTTCTTCGTGTACCGATACTTTGGATGCTCTCTTGGGTTGGCACATTGGACATGGTGTTCTCAGATGAACTCGTCATTTTTTTGTTAATATTGAAGAATAGTAAAATTAAATCAATAGGAGAAATTAAAGATGAGAGAATTGAGAATGAGAGAATTAAAAAAATTGAGAGATTTGAGAATGAGAGAATTAAAGAAATTGAGAGAATTGAGAATTGATGTGTTGAAAAAAATGAAGAATGGCCCAAATTTATATATTTTCGGATTATTTTTATGATATCTAAATTGCCCCTACAACTAGTTGTTTTTATTAATGTTATTAAGAGTAATTTAATAATTACATTTTACAAAAAAAAATAATAATAATTAAAGGCAGCAGAAAGCTGTTGCTCCCTGCTGCCTGACCCAACGCCTACTAGCCGTACGGTTCCGGTTGGAACCGTGGAACCGGTTGGAACCAGACGGTTCCAACGGTTCCTCCAATTCTATTCGGTTCGGATAGGGTATAACCCTAACAGAATAGAATAAATTCGATTTCGGTTCGGTTTCAATTTCGAACCGGAACCGTGACCGGGTTTACAAGGAAATACATAGCTTAAAACAAAAAATTGAAAATGAAATCCCTAAAAATTGAAAATCAATTAGCAAGTAATATTTCATTGCTTGTATTTTGATGTATTTAGATTTTTGATTAATTTGATTGGATATTTTAGTAATGTTATTACTTTGATGATATTTATTATATATGCTATGGAATAATATTTGATAAAAAAAATATAAAATATGTAGTTATTAAGACTATTTTTGAATTTATTCAAGTATCTTCATATAAATATATAATAAAATAATAATTTATTATCGATTCCGGGTTGATCCTTGATCCGACCTCTGACCACTGACCCTCTCTCTAACTTAGGTCGAGAGATCTGGTTGGGATGATTTATTATCATGAATAAAAATCAGAGTCGAATTTTAACTTGAAAAGTCCATAATTTTGAATGGGATTTTGGGAGATTTTTCTTCCCAATTCAAAAAAAGTAATCGGGATTTGAGAATTTTTTTCGTCCTAATCCATAATTAAGACCGGACGTCCCAATTATTATTCTTATCTCCAATGTACAACCAATAATAATAATTATTTTTTTGAAAAAAAAAATATACTGATGAAATATTGGACGCACCTAAATTTGTAAGGGTTCACATCACTTAGTAGGGTGGTAAAACGAATCAATGAATCGAATTTGTATCGAATCCTAAATTAATCGAATCAAAATATGATGGATTCGTATTCAATTCGTTTATTAAAAGAATTCTAATATCATGACTCATATTCGATTCGATTCGTTCATTAAACGAATCGAATACGAATATTCGTTTAGTCGTGATATTATTAAAAAACATAATTTATCTACATTAATTCTTCATAAATATATACATATGAAATATGTAATTAATATATTTATTAAAAATACATTTTTCAAATATCGACAATATTATTTTTCTATGGTAATTAGTCATAATTTCTCGAATCTTAATTGAAAAATAACAATAACTAGTAAAAGAAAATATTAAAACGAATCCTAAACGAATCAATGAGCTTAAATTCGTATTTGATTCGTTTAATTAACGAATCGAATCAAATTGACCAATTTATTAAATGAATCCATTTTTTCAAACCCGTATTCGCTTTAAAGCGAATCGAATCGAACGAATAAACGAATCCTAACCCAAATTGCGACCCCTACCACTCAGCTTCATCACTCTTCTAGAGGAAAGCTAAAAAAGAAAGACAAAAGAATAAAGAGAGCTAAAAAAGAAAGACAAAAGAATAAAGAGAGAGATCATGAGTCTAACAGATTTTCTAATTTGGATGAATGTGTTTATAATCGGATCTCCGGTAATTTAAAAAATTTAATAGGCTATTAGTTTGATCAATTAAATTTTTCCGGTTGAACCAGTAATACCTTATTATGTCTTAAATAGTTTTAATTAATTAAAAGTTATAAAAATATAAAATTTTTAGCTTTAAAAAAAAATTTAAGACCATATCTGGTCCTATTCATTGGTTTTGATCAACTTTTTATAAGATCGATTTTTAGTGTTTAGTTGAATCGAATTCATGATCGGTTTTCGATTAGACTGGTTCAATCTACCAGTTTTCAAAACATTGAATTTGAAACATCGGGTTTGGCTGAAGATTAGGTTTTTCCTTGGTTGAGCTTCCAATTTTTAGCCCAGGAACAAACAGTACAGTCTTAACTGCCAGAAATTTCTACCCATTTGTTTAATCATTCATGTGAATAAAAAATTTCTTTGAAATTAATCTTTACGATTTTTAACTACTCACAATGGTAGAACGGCAGGGATATATTTGGAATTATATTCAAGTTTTGCCTTGTAATGCTGTTTTCCCAAAACTCAGGGACACCAAAACAAAAGAAAATAAAAAAATAAAGACAACAAAAATTAGTTTACTTGCGCACGTCTAGGGTTTTTATGTATTACATGCAAAGTCTAATCTGAAAAGGAAAGCGCCAGCCACCAGTTCAATTTATCAGATCGGTACGCTTACTCACACTCTTACAGTTTCTGTTTAGCTAATTATCGTACAATCCTACCCCAGCTAATTTTGTAGACAATGATAATTTTTATGCGTTTTTTGTACCATTATAATCAATTTTGGTTTTGGGACAATGAGAATTCTTATACAGTGATAATTTTTATGAGTAAATTGTACCATTATGCTCAATTTTGGTTTTGGGGCCCCAATCTCAACTCAAGTTGTTTGATCTGCGTTTGAATGGGTGTTGATGTATTGCTTTCAGGATTTATTTTAGGATATGGCCGGTGGTGGGGATAAAAATCCTGAAGCTAATTCCACCGGTGAAGGTGGTGAGAAAAATCCTAAAGCTAAGGCGACCGGCGGTGGTGGGGAGAAAAAGCCTAAAGCTAATGCGGCCGGTAGTAAGTATTGGCATTACAGTCCACACGTTTATGTATGTTTTCATGCGTGTATGTCAGTATCTGATGTGAGTATGATTCTATTTTTTTTTTTTGGCAACTTGTAGGAGGGAAGAAGAAGGAGGTGAAGAAGGAAACTGGTTTAGGTCTCTCCCACAAGAAAGATGAGAACTTTGGGGAATGGTATTCAGAGGTTTGTTGAAGGTTTTTTGTTTTGTACTTTGGGTTTTTGTAATGGTTGTATATAAGCTCTTGCTTGTTCAATCACTTGTTTTGGTATATGAATTCCCGTCACATAATTTATCTATAGGAAGTGTGGTGGAAACTTGCTAGGTGTACAAGGATTTGAAATGATATAGGGAAAAGAATAAGAGGATCCAATATGTCCATAATATCAATTCTAAATACAGAGCAACACCACTAGTTGGAAATGTCCTCCTTGTGGTGAGCTATTTATATCATCCTTATTTTGTAGGTTGTCGAGTTCTAATTTAAATAAGTTTCTTATTTTCATGTGCTTTGTTTTAATTATACTAGAATTTATTCTGTTATTGAAAAAAAAGTAGGAAGTTAATTTAGATTTTATTACATGTCTTGGTTGTATTCCTTCTGTTCAGAGTGGTATTCAAATCCCTACTGTGAGATCTAGAATCATGCAAGAATGTGCATTGGAGTTCTAATGCTTTTCCTGTTTACTGATTTTTGTACTGATAGATTTCAGTTACATTACGATGTTTGAAAACTTTGGATTTTATAATTGTTCTTATTTAATCATTATAGGTGGTTGTCAATGGTGAAATGATCGAATATTATGATATATCTGGTTGTTATATCATAAGGCCTTGGGCAATGGCAATTTGGGAGACCATGCAGGTAAGTTTGAAACTCTTTTTTAAGTCTTTTAGTGTTAATTCTTTTATTTAGGTACACTTGCATTCATTAGATTTTGGTTTTCATTGGAACATTTTCTTTGTTGTGTTTAATATTGATTTGATGTCCCCTCTTTTGTTTTATATCATTTCCTCAATCTTTAGGGTGTACATCTATATGATTGACTTGTTAGTGTTATCAAATGTGCAGAAATTCTTTGATGCAGAAATCAAAAAAATGAAAATTCAGAATTGCTACTTTCCTCTTTTTGTGTCCCCTACTGTTTTACAAAAGGAGAAGGATCACATTGAAGGTTTTGCTCCAGAGGTAAGATTTTGAGTTATTTTATGGGAATGTGAAATTTTGGTTGCCTATTTCGGGTTGAATTTCATCATTCTTATTCTGATAGTGTGTTATATTCATCTTTAATAACAACAGTCATTTTTAAACTCTTCGGTTGCCCTTTTGAGAAAAAAAGTCCACTTCAACAACCTGGAGGATGGCTTACTCTTCTCTTCAAGTCCAGGAACACATTGGAATGTCAAATGTGAAAATTGAAATATTTCTATTGCCTGACATTTTTGGTGATCTTGGGTGTAAACATGTATCACTTATTTGTGTTGCATGTGGACTTATTGTAGAGTTTGTTTTCAGTACCAAGTAGAGCATATTTTTCTTAGGGGGTGCTTGGTTAAAGAGAAACTCCTCCGCTGCATGTTTTATTTACTTTTTCTTTTTGAATTTAACAAAGGAAAGAAGTGTTAACACTGTGATATCCTTTATTGTTATTTTTTTTTTCAGGTTGCTTGGGTGACGAAATCAGGGGAATCGGATTTGGAGGTTCCTATTGCTATCCGCCCTACTAGTGAAACCGTGATGTATCCCTATTATTCTAAGTGGATAAGGGGACACCGTGACTTGCCTTTGAAACTTAATCAGTGGTGCAATGTTGTTCGTTGGGAGTTCAGCAATCCAACCCCATTTATCCGGTTAGTTGATGTTAATCATGTTGGTTTCCAGTGTCATCCTTATGATTTTATTTTCATCATGTTCTTAGATATCTGGTTCTATAGGATGATGAGATGTGCTGCCTCATCGAGTGCTTTCATATTATTTGATTTTATTAGTTCTTCTGCAAGCATATTATTTGCTTGCATTGCATATACTTAATATCCACACCAACCTTGTAGTTTTTATTTTTTCCTGCGTTTTTTTTATTCTCTTGCGTTGTATATTAGCTTTGATCATGTAATTTTTTATGTTTGATGAAATTTTTGAAGAACCTGTTGGTTGGAAAACATCTAGAATCTGGTTTGGCAATTTACTGGGCATATTTGTCTTATCGTAGGAGTCGTGAATTTCTCTGGCAGGAAGGGCATACTGCTTTTGCAACTAAGTCAGAAGCAGATGATGAGGTAAATCTGGGTTTTCAAATTTTGACTTGTGGCCAAATATTTTTGAGAATAAAATTCATGGTACTTTTTTACGAGCTTTTGAAATGCAAGAGAAGAAATAATGCATGGTTCTCGCCGAGGCGCCGACGCCGTGAGGCGGCGACGTGGCGCCTCGAGGCGGCCTCCTCGACCGCTTTTTTAAACAATGGTTCTCGGTCATTGTGTTCACTTCCTCTTTGCCATAGCTTGGATTCTAGCTCTCAACTTATCTTGTTAGATTTTTTTAATTGGTATTGAATTTTGATGCTTCTAAATTTTCTGCTCAAGGGGTAGGAAACTAGGAACGAATCGTAAAGTAATAGAAAAATGGATTAGTGGAATCTCATTATAGCAGCAGCATTGCTTTTCTTGCTAATCTTTCCTCTTTCCTTCATGCTACTTAAGAGTCCATATTCATGTTGGAACATGGCATCTTGTTTTTTCTTGTGTTACTTAATTGCTGCTGCCATTTTCAGGTCCTTGAGATATTGGAACTGTACAGACGTATTTATGAAGAATTCTTGGCTGTTCCTGTTATAAAGGGTAAGAAGAGTGAGCTAGAAAAGTTTGCTGGTGGGCTTTACACAACAACTGTAGAGGTAACCAATAATTAACGTGCAAGCTTTGGTTATTCTTCTCTGCTTTATTTGATGACATTGAACCACCTGCATGAACCAATGTGATTTCTGCCTGAGTCGGAAATTTATACGTTTGATATGCCAGGCGTTTATTCCAAACACTGGTCGTGGTATTCAAGGTGCAACTTCACATTGTTTGGGCCAAAACTTTTCAAAAATGTTTGAGATAATCTTCGAAAATGAGAAGGGAGAGAAGGCTATGGCCTGGCAGAATTCTTGGGCCTACACCACCCGAACAGTAAGAGCTTCTAATGTCTGTTGTTTGTTTCAGTTTGATGAGTCATTTAATCCCGAGTACAGGATATTTTGTTTTGCAGTAGGAAACATATAAATTTAATTTTTTTTTTTTTGTTCTCTATGGTCTGATGTATGAGTATGACCTGAAGAAAGTACAAATTGGATGTTACGTTCCTTCTGCTCTTGAATTTTTTAAATGTGTTCCATATTTTTACAGATTGGGGTCATGGTGATGGTTCATGGGGATGACAAAGGATTGGTGCTGCCTCCTAGAGTTGCATCTGTGCAAGTAATTGTCGTTCCTGTGCCATACAAAGATGCTGACACTCAAGGAATTTTTGATGCCTGCACTGCAACTGTTGATACATTGTGTGAGGCAGGTATTTGTGCTAATGCAGACTCTAGAGACAACTACTCACCTGGATGGAAGTACTCACACTGGGAAATGAAAGGTGTTCCCCTTAGGATTGAAATAGGACCAAAAGACCTAGCAAATAATCAGGTCAGGACTTCCTTTGCTGTTTTGTATGTCACTTGGCCTTCCTTCCATGTTTGTTACTTCCTGATATTGTTGCACTTATCGGCTTTTACATTACTTATGACCTGGAAAATGATGCATATTGATTCTATCCACAGGTACGTGCTGTTCGCCGTGACAATGGAGCAAAAGTTGATCTGCCTAGGGGCTCCTTGGTCGAGCGAGTAAAAGAACTTCTTGATGAGATTCAAGAAAGCTTGTTTGTTGCTGCAAAACAAAGACGGGATGCTTGCATTCAAATTGTGAAAACTTGGGATGAATTTGTTGAGGCTCTTGGCCAAAGAAAAATGATCTTAGCTCCATGGTGTGATGAGGAGGTACTTCAAGGGACAATTGGAAGTGTTTTTAACATCATACTTGGTTTTTGCTTCCTTAACATTGAAATGGAAGTTCTGTGGGTTGTCGAATTGATTAAGTGTTTAAAGTTTTATCTTCCAGCATTTCCTTATTTGTTTTGCTCTAACTTAGGATGCTTCTTTATTTATTTGTTTTATTGTTTGTTTTTTGTTATTTCTCCAGGAGGTGGAGAAAGATGTGAAAGCACGAACCAAGGGTGAGATGGGAGCAGCTAAGACCCTTTGTTCCCCATTGGAGCAGCCAGAAATCCCTGAAGGTACTGTTTGTCTGTTGGAATTGTTCTTTCTACATGAATCTGAAATACTTAAAATCTGTTTTTATAATAGGGGCAGATTCCCCCACTAAGTTACACGTAGAATTGAAGGGGAGGGGGACTTTCATGTATTGATAGTACACGTTCTCAGAATATTTTTTTTTTTTTATTATGTTATCAAATTGGCATAGGTACTGTCTGCTTTGCCTCTGGGAAGCCTGCAAAGAAGTGGAGCTATTGGGGCAGGAGTTACTAGTTTCTGAAGCTGGTGATACATTTCCCCTATATACACCTTTGATGTTCTGAATTCTGTAGTGTCCTTGCATCCAAATTGAACTGCACGTATAATTTGTACTGGAAATGATGGACACAGCCATTTGTTTTCAAATGCAAAAAGCTATTTGTGACCATTTAAACAAATATTGGGGTTTATTTTTCATTTATTTTTCTTTTAAAAAAAGATTTTGTTAATGATTTAATGGAAAAATTGTCAAAATATATTGTTTGTTAAGAAAATAATTAATACCATCTTCAGGAAATTGTAAGAGCCTGAGGTTTACTTGTCATTTAAAAAAAATGAAGGGTAAAATTGTTTAAAAAAGGATTACTATTTTCTAAATAAAGGTCTAATTGACAATTTCCTGTTTTGAATCCCTCTTGAAATTAAATGCATGAAATATGGAACTGCCCATCTCAGCGAAGGTTCTAAAACGTGTTAGGTGTCAATCGAGCAGCAGCCTGACGCTTAATACTTACGTAGCGCTTAGGAAATTCCTCAGAAATTAAGGATTTCTAAAATCATGGTTAAGATTGGATGGAATTTAGATAAATTCATGTTAGGAAAATGTTATTTGATTGATGGATAAGCTTTCAAGAGGTTCAATTTGATTAAAAAGAATAATTGAAGAAATTAGAATTATTGTTGTTTTTTTTTTTAAATAAAGTTCGGGTTTTTGAAAAATTGAGGATTTTCTAAAATTTGTGTAATTAGGAAGAAATTAAGTATGAAAATTATAAGAAAACCCCAAAAACGAAGTCGATTTATTGTTAATTTTAAAATTTGAGGCAGTCAATAATCGAATTTGGCTATAAAAATTCGCTGGAATGGGTTGAAATAGAGCACTAATTTCAGTCTCCAAAAAGTTCGAGTTGTGCGGAAAATATGAAGAAAATATAATGATTACCGAACGCGATTTAATGTGGCCTTAAAATATAAAGGGATGGTATAAATTTCTAGGGGATAGGGTCTTCGGAGGCCTTCCCTAATTGAAGCGGGGATCGGTATTGAAAATTTAAAATATTAATGTCATGAATGACGATGATGAAAGTTTAATACTCATTTTTTATTCGGAGAAGATAGGGTAATAAGGTAAAATTCTCATCCTTCCATGATGACTTGAATTGGTTTGTAAGTATTTTAATAAAAAAATTATTATTTGAATTTGAGTCTTGTGAAAATAAGAGGCTAAAAGATATTTGAGATTCTCCTTACTTTTAAAAAAAAATGTTTCTTATATGTATATATATTTTAATTAATTATTATAACATTTATATATCATACTAATAGGAAGACTTTATTTTGTTTTATTTAGTTGGAATATGTGTATATATATAAATTAACGAAAGAATAAGATGCAATATTCGAGGAGTATCAATAATACTTATGATCAAAATTTGATACGCATTTGTAATCCCAAGGCACAAATTTTATTTTATTTTTTTTAATTATAGTATGTATTATGGTTATGGATCTCAAAGCATAAAAATATTTCGAAATCCTTATTAGGACTAGATATGTACACAGTTGCGGTTTGAAATCATAACTGAACCTCAACCGAATCATAAACCGCAGTTGAACCGGACCAAAATTCCAATCGTCCAAATTGACGGTTGGACTGATTCGAACCATGACAGTTACGGTTCCGGTTCGAACCGTAACGGCTAACGGTTGAATCATTAACCGTTACGGTTTAAGGTTTGAACCTTAACGACTATTTTTTATTATTATTATTATAATAAATCTTAAAATATCTAACTTGCCCATCCCAATAATTATATTTTGAGGGCATTTTATGCATCATAAAAATAAAAAAAATATTATAAATAACTCTTTAACTCATTTTTCAAAATCACAAAATCATTTACTCTTTTCACTCTCTCAATTTCTCAAGTCTCATATATTCAATTAATTTATTCTCTTATTATCTCAATCTCTTCATTATAGTGGCAAGCTCATCACACAACACAAACATTCCTAAGGTTAAGAATACCACTCAACATACCACCGAAGAAACGACTTCACGTATTCAAGTGAGAAATCGAGGTTCTGAAATGTTGACAAAATATTTCACTCTGATCGTGAATGATGTCACTGGTGAGAATAATGATGTCTGCAATTATTGTGGAAAAATTTACAAACACACCGGTGGGTATGGAACTATGACTGGTCATATGAGGAGTACTCATAAAGCTGAGTTTGAGATTGATACAACACAAACACAAATGACAAGGTTTTCGACTTCCGGTCCATGTTCTTCTTCTTCTACTAAATTATTTAAATATAATGAATTTCAATGGAAAGATAATCTAACTAAATTTATTGTCATAGAACATTTAACTTTTACTTTTGGTGAAAATTTTAGATATTTTAAAAGTTTTTAATGATGCTACGATTATTTTTAGTGGTGTTTATTATCAAACTTTAAATATTTTCCTCCTTACAAGCCTGAACATTGTTGGGGTAATAGCCGACCTAATAATAATAACAATGAATTTGATGATATTTTTGATGACCCTAACAATATTTTTGATGATCTTAACAACGAATTGGATGATCCTAATAATGTCATTGACGATCCTTCAAATGCAATTAAAAAATGTGTTGCATCAATGAGAATAAAATGACTTAATTATAACAGAGATATACCATTACTTTATCTTGTTGCTTTTGTTTTGGATCCAAGGTTTAAAATTGAAGATTTGGAAAATATTTTACAAAATTATTATGCTTCATTAGGTGAAAGAATTATGATTATGGCTTCAATTATTGATAATGTTAGGAGAATTTTTGTAACACCTCGCCAGAGGCAGGATGCCACCGGCAGGAGACAAGATTGACCCATTTCCATAAGCCTTTAAACTTACGAAAATCTGGCTTGATGTATCCTAAAACTGGACAATCTGGATCTCAGTCCAGCATAAAGTGATCCTAAAATAAACATAATATATCATAATGGACCTCAGGTCCACACCAACACGTCAAAAACATTACCTAAGGGCTCCGTGCTCATATCATCTATCAATATTCAAAGGCTCTGCCCACAACATCATAAGAAATCTAAACATTTATTTAATATTTACAAATAGCGTGTTCAACACGACAAGTAAATATTAATCTTGAATCCTACACTTCTAAAGCTTATCCCAGGACACTTGCGATGGTGACTGACGCTTGGGAGATTCACGTCTCGATCATGACTTCCAAAGCTGAAGTGGTTGACCCATCTGGAAGCCAACCTGCAAAACTAGCAAACCGATTTGGTGTGAGTTTTAAAAACTCAGTAAGTAACCATGCTAGTATTACCACAAACAAGTCAAACATTTATGACAGACAAACAAATCAAACATATCAGCACTTTATCAGAATTACTATATTGTTACAAATTCGAAATTATTAGCTTGCTATTATCTTATATTCTTAACCCATGGCAAATTTTCACATTTACATATGTACCAATCTAATAGCTAATATCCAAACATACAAAGCAAAACTCGAATACCATAAAGTTTCTAATTTAATATCAAATTCACTTCAATCACGTGAAACGTGAAATCATACATCTATACTTATTATCTCAAATATCCATCTTTGAAACAAACTCTTTCAATTCAATAAAAACTTCCTCAATGGCTTAACATTCAGGATTCATAAGCATTTACACATATCGTGGCACCTCTCTTATATATATACAAAAATAATTTCAAAGTTTACACAAATACATACATACCAATACAACTTAATAAACATGATTTATAATACCTATTACTTACATTAGTTTTCAAATTCATGCATTCATTCATTTCACATAAGCTTACATTATCCATATATTCTACGAGTTTTATCATACACATACATACATATAGTCACGCATACAATCACCGCACTACCAACCACGAAACACACATAACAATCAATACATCATAAACCACATAATCAAACAATATATACATATGGCTGGCTTACGAATATAATGCTCGTACGAGACTCATTACCTATTTTAGAATAAGTGTAAGACTAATTTCCGTCCGAACGGATTCCTAACCAACTCGACTACTATACCATGAAATTATCAACCAATTAAACCTACATTCATGCATACATATCACGACACAACAAACTCCTCGCACGACTTCTCATACACAAGAACATCCATAACAAACACTCTAAAATATCATTCAAACACTCACATACATACACATATTTCAAACATACGAATATATATATATATATATATTACTTCGATTTCGAGTACCATAGCCTTTTATCAATCTTCATGTCTTAACATCATATGCATATACGAATACATATTCATATACTTATACCTTTCCATACTCATTTATATACATGCGTTCATATCGATACAGGTTTATACCCTAACATACATCCATATATACTGTAAGTGTTCCTAGAACATGCCAAGATCATCTAAGAGTGATTTGTGTGTCAATTAATCAAAGGGAGTTGCGAAATACTCATATTGATCAGATTGAGTTCAAAATTTTTTCTTCTTTGTTGGATGTGTTGGAAGCTTCGGAGCTTGAGATCGAGTTCCAAACTCTCGGATTAGTCTCTCTATCACCTTCCTTTGACTCCTTAAAGTGCTAGCAATATAGAATTTTGAAACAAAATTCCATGGGAGAAAGCTTGTGTTCACGGCAAAAGGAGGGAGAGAAGAGAATAGTTCATTTTTGATTTCCAAAATCATAAAACATTTACCAAATCCTAGTTTGGTATATGTCATTCAAAAATGAATAAACAATTACAAAGTGTGTTGAGATTATGTTGAGTAAAAAACAAGTAAAGCAAGTTTTACACTTAAGTTAAAACAACTTCCATCACATGTCAAACTCGTGATGTAAGTCAAGTGGGTCCCACCACTTGTAAATTCCGAATTTCTGTCGAACAATCTCAACGAGTAACTTCGCTCGGGCTCGGGTTCGTTTAATTCTGAATTAATAAATTTTCCGTTGCGACTTAATTAAATCCAATTTAATTAAATAATAATGCCTCGCAATATTATTATGTAAGTCGCTAACGAATTAATTCTAAATTAATTCGTTCGCTTGAATTAAAATCTAATTTTAATTCCGCTTTGAAATCCGATTTCATTTAATATATCTAATATATTATTTTAGCCCAATTAAATAAATTAAATAGTAAAATCTAATTTCACCATTAAATTTATTTTTCCGATTAATTCCAAATTTATCGCATTTTCTCTTCTCGACGAATTTAATCCCAGATAAATTTTCGACGCAATTAATCCCAGATTAATTCTTCTCTGATAATTAATCCCAAATTAATTCTTACCGTAATTAATCCCAGATTAATTTTCTCTCTCTCATAATTAATCCCAGATTAATTCTGTTCGAGTTAAACATCATCGGTGAATCTTTGGGAGGCGACCCAAGAGATCCATGGATATGTTGGCAGTAAATACGGTCATCGGACTATCCGAATATGTGCGTACCCGGTACCACAATCTTACCGATTTACAAGACATGGTTGACTTCTAGTAAAGCACCGTGCCTACCCAATTCTCCAGAAATATTCTTTTCAGGAATATATAATCTTTGTCAGGCGTAGCATACGTAGTATTGCGTATTACGATCCAGTATCGAATGTCACATGCTAGGCCTATGGCTGGAATTGTGTCTGCCTCGTACGAAGCATATATCGGATCTCTGGTAATTAGTCTCTATAATCGGATAATCCTGACCTTGTCATATTATCCCGATAGCTGCAGCATACAAGAGTACCAGTTTCGTATCCTGCGTGATCATCATCTCCATATGACTGAAGTGATACTTCCATCTTGACATCACACCCAATACATTACGATTCTCAGTAGACCCAGAAGAGGCGTACACAGAACCTGTTAAAGCCCCGGACGACCAAAACCAAAGTATACTGATTGTCGTAAGTATTAGCGATGCAAATCTCAGGTTAAGACCAAATACACCTACCCTGATTCGGACTCCCATAGACACATAGTCATACTACCAATGGGATTCTGAGGGGTCTATCCAGAGTGAAACTGTTTCCGTACCATCGGTAAACAGAACCTCCTATTACACTTGCATGAGTATCCAATACCAAAATATATGAGAACTATGTCGTTACGCTTCCATAACACGCACAAGTGTAATACTAGCCTATTCCGCATTATCGATGTCCAGTCTCGATAATACTTTGACTAGGGATATTTAATGATTAAACCTTACGTGGATTAATATTGTCTCATAACTTATTAATCTGGTACTAATCATATGGACTTTTATCATTTATGTATCTCAGTAATCCAATTACAAATGATAAAAGAGCAATTTCCATTATCACATAGTTAATTTGTACAACAACACCATGTTCTGTACAAATAGTGATGCTATTGGTCATAATTGTCCAACAATCTCCCACTTGGCCTATAGCATATCACTCAAGTGTCATACACCTGAACTATGTACGGGTCGCTCAAACTTCTGCTGAGAAACAGCTTTCGTTAGCGGATTTGCAATGTTATCGTCTGATGCGTTTTATTCGGTCATCACATCGCCACGATGTATGATAAACGAATCAGATGAATCAGTTGAAGTACATACTTGGATCGTTGATGAGACCGTAATTCTTTAGCCTGTGCTGTAGCCTAGCTCAGCTGCTAACAGAACTATACCTAATCCAATTAGGATTATATAGATCCAAAATGCTTCTTTTGCTGCCTCAGCTGCAGCAATGTTCCATTTTTTTATTCATTCGGCAACAATATCTTGCTTGGAAGATTTCCAGCTCACTGTTTCGTTATTCAAACTAAATATGTACCCTTATTGCGACTTAAAGTCGTCTTTATCGGTTTGGAAACTTGCAACGGTGAACCTAGTCACCTCAAGTTCTCCTTTCCCAATATTCCCAGAAAGCATCCTTAGTTCGTCTAAGATACTCAAGGATGTTCTTTACATCAATCCAGTGACCATCACCTAGATTGGCCTTATAGCGTCTACATATGCTCAAAGCATATGAGACATGAGGTCACATACATTTCAAAAACGTACGAACTCTGGGAGGGTTGTCAGCAGCTTTCTAGATCTATCCCAGTAGATCTTTATTCCTAGAATAAAGCCTGCTTCTCCCAGGTATTCCATGGAGAATTTTAATGAAAGCCAAGCTTTCACCGATAATATTATGGGAATGTTATTGCTAAGAAGCAATACATCATCAACTAATAGGACATTTATTGTCAGTGCGATCCCACTAACCTTCTTATATACACAAGAATCATCATCGTTTTGAATTAAATCATATACCATTATGATTACATCAAAACGATGGTTTCAAGAACGCAATGCTTGCTTCAATCCATAAATGGATCGATTTATCTTGCAAACATTGTTTGCATGTTTCGGCACGACAAAACCGTCAGAATGTTTATAAACATCCTCCAAAAGGTTTCCGTTAAGGAAAGCGGTTTTGGCGTCCTTCTTTCATATTTCATAAACGAAATATGTAGCAATAGCAAGCATTATCCAAATAGATTTAATCATGGCAACAAGTGAAAAAGTTTCATCTTTATCAACACCATGTTATTGACGATACCATTTCGCTACAAGCCTAGCCTTGTACGTTTATATGTTGCCATCCATGTATTTCTTCCTTGAAGACTCATTTAGTATCAATAGGCACAATGCCTTCTGGTACATCAACCAGTATCCAAACTTATTTGGTATACATGGAATCCATTTCGGACTTCATGGCACTTTGCCATAAAAGGAGTCGATACCTTGTATCATTTCCTTATACGTAGCCGATTCGTCTTCCTCAATAAGATTGATATCTACATGAGGTGAGATCAGAAACCCATACCTCCCAGGTTGTTTTGTGACTCTCTCCGACCTACGCGGTACTTATGTATTCGAAGATTATTGGTACAGTTTCATCCCTGATGAACTGTTGGTGTTCCGTGAGGACTCGGTGCCTGGAACAGTATTACTCCGATTTTCATCGAGTTTTACTTTCCTCCGACTTACCACTGCATTTAGGTATTCCTCTTAGGAAAACCGCATGGAGAGCAACAATTACATTGTTCTTTTGTGAGTTGTATAAGTACTATACTTTGGTTTCCCTAGAACAACCTACAAATATGCACTTATCCGATTTGGTTTGTAGTTTGGTATTATCCAAACATTCAATTATATACCCAGCATTCCAAATCTTCAGGAATGAGAAACTTGATTTCTTTCATGTTCATATCTAATATGAAGTCTGTCTAACAGATTTACATGGAACCTTATTCAAAATAAGTATTGCACTGTTCAATGCGTATCCTCAGAAGGAAATTGGTAGCTCAGAGCGACTCATCATTAACCTTACCATGTCCAACAAAGTTTGGTTTCTATGTTCGGACACACCATCAAATTGAGGTGTCCCGGAAGGAGTCCACTGTGAAAGAATACCATACTCTTTCTAGTAATCTTGAAATTCATATGTATAAGTATTTTACACTATGGTCGGACTGTAATGTTTTTAATACTTTTATCGGTATGTTTTCTTACTTCGTGTTGAAACTCTTTGAATTACTCAACAGTTTCTTACTTGTGTTTCATAAGATACACATAACCGTAACGCGATGCCACATCCGTAACGGTTACGAAGTATTCATATCCACCTCTAGCCTAGCTAGACATGGGCCCATTTACGTCACTATGAATGAGGGCTAACAGATCGGTGGCATTTGCACTTTTACCAAGTAAAAAGGTGTTTAAGGTACTTTGCTAATAAACTAGATTCGTAGACATCATTTGAATTAGAATCAAATCCGTCATAGTATCCACTCTTCGAAAGTGTGGATATACGAGTCTTGTTAATGCGTCCCAGACAGCAATGACACTTTTAAGTCTCAACAGATTTATAAAGTTTGAGCTTTTGTTTGTCATATTATATGTTTGAGATTCATTTATATTCTAAATATAAATAGTGTTATTCACATCTAATGTGCTTATCTCAATATCAACTTTATAAACAAAACACTTAGTGTTATAGAATATAAAGGTATACCTGCAACGAGTTAAACTAGATATAGAGATAATATTTCTAGTCAAACTAGGTACATTATAACAGTCTCCTAATTTAAGTACATGCCCAAAGGGCAGTTCTAAAACTTAGGTTCCCACAGCCAAAACAGCGACTCTCGTCTCGTTTCTGACTCGCAGTTGGATCTCATCTGAAGCTAGTCTTCTGCTAATCAGCAGATCCCGCACATCAGTACATATATTTATGTACCACATCTAGTATCTAAAATCCAATTTTAAAACCAGCAGTGGACATGTTTATAACAAACATACCTGAAGCCGGAGCCTTGTCCATCTTCACTTCCTTCATGTCTGCCTTGTCCATACGGCAGTCACGCTTCCAGTGACCCCGTTTGCTACAGTTTAGGCAGACATCTTGGGATATGTCATTTGTCTTCCTAGAAGATTGTGACGATTTTTCCTTTGCCCTTTTTTCACACCTTAGAAGCCTTCGGCCAAGCCGTGGCCTTATGGGATGTCGAAGTAAGATGTGTCTTGCGCTTCTTGCCCCTTTTTCAAGCTTTGGCTCTGTCTCCTTGAGCATAGCCATTAACTCTCCAAGAGTTTTCTTTTGCAATTAGTACTTTTAAGATCTAAGATTAGATCTTTGAAGATCCTTTTATTTCAATATCATACTATAAGGATCTAATCCTTAGTTCTGACGAAGAAATTAAGGGGTCTTTGCGGCAAGCATAACAGATTGAGCACTAAAGTTATCATCACAATGAGTCTTCTAAAGCTCATGTTCTACTATTCGCTCAACTCCGGGCTTAGGCCCGAGAGGTTTCTCTATTATATATAGTAACTTCTTGGCTTCCAGGACTATCCTGAAATTCAATTCCCAATTTAAAAATTTACGCCGTTAAAGACATTTTTCACCTAGGATTATGTCATTTGACGCTAATCTTTCAAGTCATCTTGATTGCTATAGTCCAACTATCCAATCAACGATTTCGGGTACATTCTAATGTAATGATTACTATAGTTTAACTATATAATTAATTACAATTTGATTGGTTAAATTCAAATATATATTGATTACTATAATTCAGTTATATAACCAACTATAAATGAAGTAGTTTGAATACAGTCCAACTGTTCAATTAAAACAACAATTGAATATTAGTCCAACTAATATCTATAAATTTAAATAATTAATGACGAAAAATGAAATGAGCGCGTATTGGCAAGTATCTAAACGAAATTGCAAATTTAATACTTGCCTCCCACTATTTTTCGGCGAGCCTCTAACCCTCTGTGGAGTACTCGGGAAACCTAGTTTCCTAGTGGGCTAGAATCCCGTTTAATAACACAACCTTGACTTTGGCCAACAAGTTTTATGAAACTTAACTAGGTAGATCTCTAAGATCAATTAGATCCCATCCAATTCCTAGATCCAGTAAGTGGACTTCCAAGTCCGAAACATATATCCAATATATGCCAATATATCTGATATATTCCCTAACCTTTTTCCTTTGAATCAACTAAGCCTTGGCTTTGGCTCAACAAGCTTAATGAAACCAGTTAAGCGTGACCCATTGACAGTGGGAAAGCTTCGTAATCGAGGTCGATGAACAAGAAGTGACCTTGACTTCGGCCAACAAATCACAACTTGCCCAAGGCGTACAATATGGAACAAAGCTTTCATGATTCAAACACATCCGCGATGGAGAAAGGTCTTGACTTTGGCCAACAAACCAATGCCAATCTTGGATCTTGAGAGAGAATCACTCAATGGAAGGAAAAACACTTAATATAAAATGAGGGTTTTTATCGCGATTTGGCAACCAATTTATTATCTTTAATTAGGTCTCATCATACACCCTTAAGCATGCATTCTAAAAGCATAATAAGGCATGATAAAATTTAATAACGATATGCGGATGGATATACAACAAACTTGTTCCTAGAACAAATCTCTCCATTTCCTCTCTCCCGCTAGCACTATTCATACTTCTACCCAATTACATAATACTTCTAAAGAAACCTCATTTACATTGAGGGGAATGGTGAGAAGAGAAATACAATGAGAAAAGAGGTAATAGGCTGGACATGCAGGTCCAATTTAATAAATTCTAAATTTATTATAACAATTTCCAAAATTGCCTTTACCCTTCTAATATCCATCCGATATACATTATTCATACATACATCCAAGTATTCACACAAAGCATGTTATCAATCAATCTAATCCAATTAATTAATCTTTGATTAGTGACCATCCAATGTTCAAACAACGATTTGATTTGCGCGAGTCTAACTCGTTTAAGAATAAATACTCAAAGTACGTATTCTTGAATTATATCGAACTACAATTTTAAATCCAATTTAAATTATATTCAATACTAATTCATATTTAATTCCAAATTAAATAGTTACACTTTCAATAGTGCCTTTAAGGACTTGGATTCCAAATCCAATCCAATTGGGTCTCAAAGGCCCAATTAGTATCCAATACTATTCAATTAAAGTCCAATGAGCTTTTAATTAATTCTTTAGGCATGGGCTTTGGCAATTATGGGTCAAACCCAAGATGCCAAGGCCCAATTAGGAATCACCCTATGCCAAAATCAATTTAGGCCCATTAGGCCCAATTAGAATCTTAAAGGCTCAATTATCATATTTGGACTTTATGGAAACGGTTTTAGGCCCAATTGGATCCAACCAATTATCCTAAACCAAACTTGGCCCAACCAAGTCCATTAATTCCAAATACAATAATTTAAATTAACTCATTATTCCAAATTATAAATTAATTCAATTCAAGTGTAATTACCATAATTAATTAATTAATCTAATGCTTCCAAAACACTAATTAATTCAATTAATCATGCTCTACCTTTCCAATTCATGTCCAACACAAATTGAAGCAAAATCAATCTAATAACATGCTACAAAGCTCACGGCAATGGCAACAAAATTAACATCCAATTTGATTTCAATCAAATTAAATCAACATCTAAGATTCATTTATGCCATTAACACATCCAATTGTTAAATTTCAAAAATTAACCATGAGTCCTCTAGGTCATGTATTCGGCATACAAATTGGGGAAAATTAATCCTATCAATTTTTCACAATTCCAACAATGTACAAATGAAGGGGTTATATAGCGGAAATCCGGTAACGCAGCGGAATAGTGGAAAATCAAAATTTTCCGATTTCAAAACTTTTTCTTGGATTAATTAAATAAACTTATTTATTTTATTATCCAATTCTCAAATTATGAAATATTACACAACAAATCATATTTTTGTGTAATTACTGAATTACCCCTAAACTTATACTTTGTTCATTTTAATCCGAAATTGTTTGAAACAAGTTTGGATGATTCTAAATCATTTCTAAGATGATTTTAACATTTCATACACATCAAAAATCAAATTGCAACATGAACCCCAAAATTTTCCCAAATTGTCGTGTGCCCCCTTTGTCCAAATTGTGCATTTTGCATTTTCAATGTTCAAAACATATCCAAATGAAATCCAATAAACATAAGATTTTATATGTATTATATACACATCTAAATACACAACATAAATGAAACGCCTGAAATTTGGAAGTGGTCTCAAACCCTAATATTTCAATTTCTTCAAATTGGACAAATTAGACCAAATTTATTAATTCCAATACTTCAATCATATTTCTTCCATTACAATAGATCCTCACCACAATGAAACAACTATAGAACAAATCTAGGTCATTTAAGAGTGGTTCAATAACTCTAGAATGGAAACTTTGATTTCTAAAGAATCAAAAGTAAGCCGTTGAAACCATTTCAAGGCTACTTACATGCTTCAATCTTTCATCCAAGTTCTCAGACAAATAAACACAAACTTTAAGAGTATAAAGAACATCAAAGCATCAAAAATGATGCTAAGCAAGTTAGAAACAACTTCAATGTTGAAGGTTTTGAAGAAAGACTTACAAAATTCAAGATTTTCCAAGCTTTTGCACTTTAAACTTCAAGCAATGCTCTCAACTCCTTTTGTGTTTTATTTTGTGTATTAGAAACTTATGAAACCATAAAATGAAAGAAAACAATTTATACCCCTCCCATTAGGCCTTGGCCGAATTTTGGTGTATATAATGTCTAGATATTTTATTTTCATTTCAATTAAATTTCAAGTTGCTAACTTGTTTAAATGATCATTACACTTTAATGACTTTTTCAACCAAGTCAACAATAGCAACTTAGTCATTGAAACAAATATCATAAGTAAAGATATTTATATTTTTAATTAATTTAATTATTTAATAATTAAATAATTAAATAATTATTTAAATATAAATATATTAAATATATGTATTATATTTACATTAAATATCAAATAAATATATATATTTCTGATATTGGTCAAATATCTCAATTTGACAATTAATTAATGTGTATTTGAATTAATCTAACATTAAATGCAAATACACAAAAATTAAGGAAATGACTATCGGGTCCCTTCACATGTATTTTGCGTTTAACCTTTAAACGACTTTATAAATAATCAATATTATTTATAAAAGTTGCCCCAGTGCTCTACGAGTATATTTCATTAGTGAAACTCTCTAGATTCAGGCATATCCGTCACGAAATCCAATTTCGTGTCCATAATTTATCCACCCGTAAATTATGACGATCACGGATAAACTCGATGAATCATACAAGTCGAGGTCATGGCAAATGTATAATTCCTCCGTCACAGGTATCCGGATATATCCTAGAGATATAGATGTAAACGTCAAATCTCTATAGGGATTATCCCGTCGACGTCTCTATTAGAAATCTCATAAAGAACATTTAGAACTGGCTTCTAAACTGTACCACGGGCCCATGGTTTTTATCTGATTACTAATCATATGGACTACCTATGCTCTGATACACAGAACTGACGGATCTTATCTCTATACACACAGGACACCCGGAGGATCTATCCACACCCAACGAACAGGCGGAGGTCTGATCTAAATAGATCGGTGACGTGACTGCCATCTAAGTGTAAAAGATGTCTCATGCGCCCACAGTGGTATCTCAAGTCGAAGAATCACAAGTGCTACTCAACCCGATAAGATTCTTATTGACGTTGGTGTACCATCCATTAAGAATCTTCGGTGAGTCGTTCAGTGTTTATCCGCTATAAACACCTACACGTCTATACTAGTCTCCAAGACTTATGGTTCATTGAGAAACCATTGGAATCATATATTCCAGTATACGACATGTACCGGTCTCAACGGGTTTACTATACTGACCAAGTAGTGTAAACCTTGACCAGGAACTATCTGAGAATGACAACGTCATGATACTATTCAATGTCAGTTGCGACGCTTTTGCAACATCACCATGACTAGTCATTCTAAGGTCATTACGTCTTTACCATATTAAAAGATATATTATATTATAGAAACTGCATATATTATTTATAATAATAACATTTTACAATAGTATTCATAAATAAATACAACTGGGAATTGGCGCTCTGAGCACCAACCCCAACAAAAACTCTCACTTGCTCTAGTGTCAATAACGATTGTATCTAATACCCATCGACTCCACGTGTTTATCAAACAACTTCGGAGGTATGGCCTTCGCCAGCAGGTTTGCTACATATCTTCACTGGGTACCTTGCACACGACAATATCCCCTCGCGACACAGTCTCTCGAATGATGTGGTACTTGCGTTCCACATGCTTCGACTTCTGATGCGCCCTCGGTTCCTTTGCTTGCGCAATGGCTCCAGTATTATCACAGTATAACGGAATCACATTCTCGATACTTGGGACAACTCCCAATTCTATGACAAAGTTCTTTATCCACACAACCTCTTTTACAGCTTCAGAAGCTGCAATGTATTCTGCCTCAGTGGTGGAATCTGTTGTCGATCCCTGTTTGGAACTCTTCCAACAAACTGCACCTCCGTTAAGGGTAAATACGGATCCAGATGTAGACTTTCTATCATCGGGATTCGATTAGAAATCGGAATCCATATACCCATTAACTTGCAGTTCGTTTCCTCCATAAATTATTAACTTATCCTTAGTACCTTTAAGATACTTTAGGATATGTTTAATGGCCATCCAATGGTCATTATCTGGATTGGACTGATATTGACTAGTTACGCTAACAGCGAAACTGATATCAGGCCTTGTACATAACATGGCATACATTATGCTACCCAAACACGAAGCATAAGGTTGGTTAGACATTCTAACCTTCTCATCTTCTATTTGTGGACTCATCTTTTTAGAAAGATAAATCCCATGTCTGAACGGTATGTTTGATGTCTTACAGTGACCAAAATTATACCGTTCTAAGATCTTATCTATGTACGTTGAATGGGAAAACCCAATCAGCTTCCTTTGTCTATCTCTATAGAGTTTTATCCCTAAAACATAGAAAGCTTCTCCCAGGTCCTTCATGGAGAAATTCTTACAGAGGTACGCTTTGACGCTTTGTAACATACCTAAATCATTCCCAATGATTAGGATGTCATCAACATATAGGACTAAAAATACGACCGTGCTCCCACTGGCCTTCTAATACACACAAGATTCTTTCGAATTCTTGAGAAAACCAGACGATCTAATAATCTCATCGAATCGAAGATTCCAACTTCGTGAAGCTTGTTTAAGTCCATAAACGGACTTCTTAAGCTTACACACCATACCCAAGTTTTCACTGGACGCAAAACCTTCCAGCTGTTCCATATAGATTTCTTCATCAAGAAATCCATTTAGAAAAGCCATTTTGACATCTATTTTCCAAATCTCGTAGTCATGATACGCAGCTATAGAAAGCAAAATCCGAATAGACTTAAGCATTGCTACTGGTGAAAAATTTTCTTCGTAGTCGACGCCAGGTCGTTGCGTGTAACCTTTTGCTACCAGTCGGGCCTTGTAAGTTTCAACCTTACCGTCAGGCTATCGCTTCCTCTTGTAAACCTATTTATAACTGATAGGAACAATTCCTTCGGGAAGCGAAACCAAGTCCCAAACTTGATTCTCATACATTGAGTCTATCTCGGATTTCATGGCACCTTGCCATTTCACGGAGTCGATGTCCAACATCGATTCTCTATAGGTGAAAGGATCAGTCTCTTCAACTAAGAGAACATCTAGACTCTTTTCTTGTATCAAATACAAGCGTTCAGGAGGTCTAGACACCCTTTCTGACCTACGGAGTGTGTGTGTTGAAGGTCCTTCATCTACTTGAACTTCAGGTTCCTCCGTTGGTTCGTTGTTTTCAGGTTGGACTTCATTAAGTTCAACCTGTCTATAATTACCACCTTCTGACAAAAATTCTACTTCTAGAAATTTTGCGAAGCGAGCTACGAACACATTTCGATGCTCGGTATCATAGAACATATATCCCTTCGTATTCGAAGGATATCCGACAAACCTAAACTTTTGCCCTCGAGGCGAAAGCTTATCTTGCTGAGTCACCCTGACATAGGCATGACAACCCCAAACCTTAATGTAACTCAGATTTGGTCTCCTACCAAACCATATCTCATACGGAGTCGTAGGAACAGCTTTTGAAAGAATCTTATTCAAAAGATGTGCAGCTGTTAAAAGAGAGTAGAGTAGCCTCATCAACATCGATCGGACCATATCCAATAAAGTCTGATTTCTCCTCTTAGACACTCCATTGTGCTATGGAGTACCTGGAGGAGTATATTGAGCGCGAATCCCATTCTCCTTCATATAATCCATGAACTCACTGCTCATATATTTGCCGCCTCTATCAGATCGAAGGCATTTAATATATTGGCCAGTTTGTTTTTCTACTTCATTTCGAAACTCTTTGAACTTTTCAAAGGTTTCCGATTTATGTCGCATCAAATAGATATAACCGTACCGTGACATATCATCGGTAAAGGTAACGGAGTACGAATAACCACTGTGAGCAGTCTGACTTAGTGGACCACATACATCAGAATGTACGAGTTCCAGTAAGTTAGTGGCGTGGTGTCCAACACCAGAAAATGAGGTTTTGGTCATCTTACCCTGAATACATGATTCATAAGTTGGATAGGATTCAATGGTGAGATCTGGTATCAAACCATTCCTAACCAATTGGGTAAGGCGTTTAACGCCTATATGACCTAGTCGCATATGCCAAAGTTCAGTATTATTAATTATAGGTAAACTACGTTTATTAACTCCAGTATTTAAAATATCTTTTGAAGTTTGCAATATATAATGACCATGCTGGTTTGGACAACAAATGATCTGAATATTACTTTTATCATATAAATACAAAGAACAGTTCTTAATATTAATACGATAATCTTCTGTATCTAATACAAAAAAGATATAATTGTAGGCACTGCATTTTTGCATATAAGTCTCTATGATGAGTCTCATTTGGAGACACTACCTTTTAAGTCGAGGAAGTCACGGGAAACGGACGTCGGAAGGGAATCGGTATTTTTTTTAGATTTTATTCGCTTGTTTAGCTTCGGGCTCGCTTGTTGGACCTTCGTTTTAAAGCACATTGGCCCAAAACCCTTGAAATATACATCAAGCCCATCTCACCCAAGCTCAATCCAGAAACAATTAAAACATGTCACAAATTAAATTAAATTAAATTAAAACTAAAACTAAAACTAATTAAATTTAAATTAATTCCTAATCTAAAAAATCACATACCAAATTAAAATAAATCAAATAAAATATAAAATATATTCCTACCTAAATAAAAAATCAAATAAACCTATTCCTAATTTAAACAAAACATGTCCCCCAATCAAATATATATTTTCCTAGTAAGACACTAATTGGTTTGTTTTCTTATTTATGCACAAACAAGAAAACCCTAATGAATCACTATAAAAATGACACAAAACCAACCTTAAAAGATTAGACTATTCACGGCACAAACAAAAACACCAAATAAACCCTAACCTTCATTCATCAAACAAAAATACATATTCTCCCTCTCCCATGCCTCTATCTCCCTCACAAACTAAACCTAAACAACCTCTAAAACCATACACACAGCAGCCTACCATTACCGTAACATATCCCTCACGTAAAGCCATTGCCAATAGCCTTTATCCTTCACGCCAATAGCCTCCACGAAGCCAACCCATCACCATACTGCCCACTCACGCATAAACGCCCAGCCCCACTCGTACAACCATAGCCACACGTCCCACAGCCCCCCTAGTTACTCATAAACTACACGCGTCTTGCCTTCATTCATAAGCCCCTATCCCACATCGTCTAAACTTCACAAACGCCACCTTGCCCTCACGACTTCAACCAAAATGCTAAACAAAACAGCCACAAACCTTGACCACACAGACTCTGCCTTTGACTCAACAAAACTCCACTCAACACGCCATCTACTTCCCTTCAAATTCACGCCTGCCAACAACGCAACCCACTCACGGCCACCACAAACCCTTCCAAAACTGCCTTAAAATAGTCCAGAAACTGTCCCAAAACTGCACCAAAAAACTGTCCAAAAATCCCTAAAAGAAATCGCAAAACAGCAGCTCCCTAACCCCTTACATTACCGCAAAAACAGCCTCTGATACAGCAAAAATAGTGACTGAAAAACGGCAGCAAAAACAGCAGTGAAACATGGGAAAACAGTAGCCCGAGCAGTGAAAACAGCGAGGAAAGACGCAAACCAGTGAACCAGAAAAGTTGCGGAGCGTTAACCCTTCCGATCACCATGTAACGCGAGTCCGAGAGTCGACGTAAAAGGTTAACCTGAGGGCACTTTTCGTATTTATTTTTATTCATCTTTTAATTGTTTTATTTATTTATTTCGCATGAGAGTCGTTTGTGGATGCATGTTGTGGCTTTGAATGGATGGGAAAATGTGTCGTCTCTTGTGGTATATAGGATGGAAACCCAGACGTAAATTCTGTAGCCGAATCCGAATGGACGGTAGTGCGGTCTGTACTTGGGATACAACTCCACGTACCACTCGAGCAAACGGCACATATTTCGATTTATTTTGTCTTGTTTATTTATTATCGTTATTTAATTTCTGCATGTTATTTGTTTATGTAATAATGTGATGCGCATGGGCTTAGTAAGTCGGATTAAAGGTCCTCCATTTCGATGGGTTAAAATCCTTTACCACGATGCTTCGCCGCGCCAGATGACGTATATTCGGTTGAATGTAAGATGTGTTCAATCGGGTATACGAAGTCCGATATCGTTGTCTTTATTTTTATATGCATTATGTTATTAGCGCATGGGCTTAGTAAGTCGGATTAAAGGTCATCCGTTTCGAGGGGTTAAAATCCTTTACCACGATGCTTCGCCGCGCCGGATGACGTATATTCGGTTGAATGTAAGATGTGTTCAATCGGGTATACAAAGTCTGATATTGTTATCTTTATTTTTATATGCATTATGTTATTATCGCATGAGCTTAGTAAGTCGGATTAAAGGTCCTCTGTTTCGAGGGATTAAAATCCTTTACCACGATGCTTCGCCGCGCCGGATGACGTATATTCGGTTGAATGTACGATGTGTTCAATCGGGTATACAAAGTCCGATATCGTTGTCTTTATTTTTATATGCATTATGTTATTAGCGCATGAGCTTAGTAAGTCGGATTAAAGGTCCTCCATTTCGAGGGGTTAAAATCCTTTACCACGATGCTTCACCGCGCCAGATGACGTATATTCGGTTGAATGTAATATGTGTTCAATCGGGTATACAAAGTCCGATATTGTTGTCTTTATTTTTATGTGCATTATGTTATTAGCGCATGGGCTTAGTAAGTCGGATTAAAGGTCCTCTATGTCGAGGGGTTAAAATCCTTTACCATGATGCTTTGCCGCGCCTTGTAGCCCATTATTATTTATTAGGTGTCATCTATTCATCCGTTCACGTATGCGTCATGTTGTTTACTGCCTTTTTTGAGGTCACTTTTGTAACCCCATTCGAACGTGTTTCAGAACGCCGCACGAACACATATTTTCTGTCTCAGTTCGTTTGAACGCGTTTACGAACGCTATATGAACACGAACCTTCTGTTTACCGTTCGAACACGTTTACTAACGCTACGCGAACGCGCACATATTTCTTTTATTTTATTCATGCATCAGGTCCGGTCCCGTTCGAACGCGTTCTCAAACGCTATACGAACGCGGACCTTCTGTTTACCGTTCGAACGCGTTTACGAATGTTACACGAACGCACATACACTAAACTGAGTCCTTTTCATCACATGCCATGCATAATTGTTTCTTAGGTGATCTCTCTTGTATCATATAATCAATCATATTATTTGTATCCCTGTGTTTATCTGTTTGATTTGTTCATGAGATGGTATTCAAGCATGATTTAGCCTATTTAGTTGTTCATTTTCAAGCATGATTAGACATTTATTTTGCGTTTGGAATTTGCATTATGTTTAAGTTGTTCTTTTTTTTCCGCATTATATGATCGAAGTATGTTCATGAGATTGCCGTGTGCTATTGCATGTTCGCCGTTATTCCAATTTGCCTTCATGCTTGATTGTACAATTATTATCTACTGGCATGCCTATGATCGAATGTAATGTGCTTATGACATTGTATGCTAGTCGTATTTATCTCTATGCAAGCAAATTTGGACATAGATTAAATGCAAATAAGTTGTATGCAAATCCGGACATAGGTTATATGCAAACTTAGATATGAGCCTTGTACTTATGCATTCGAACTTAGGAGTAAATTATCCTTGGAAATAAATGTTGCTTAGGCTTGGTTGAATTATTGCACAAATCATTTTATTACAAGTGGCATAAGTAAGGGACCATTCCGAACCCAATGGTTTGAGGTCTTCCCTTGCGAGAGGTGAGTGCGGCCTTAAATCTTTGTCCCGGTTCACACCGGGTGGCGACTCCATCATTCTCCGGTTTAGTCCCCCGCGGGCTACTCCATACTCCCAACTAGGTCGCGAGCCTAGAACAGCATGCGTCACCCAGTTTTTGTGTTCCCACAATAATATTAGCTACACATCCAGGTACAAAATGACAATTATATAACAAAAGTGCCACTGCTTCAAAATAGAACCTTTGTATTGAGAGGGGTAGTCGGAAGAAAAGAAGAAGGGAAGAGGAGGATGAGGAAGACTCAGAAGAATTAGATGAATTTTCAGGTGCACGATCTAAAAAGATTGCCTGATTAGGGGCAACCGAAGAGTTGGAGTCAGTAGAACTCTTTGGCCCTGGGAAAGCTATTAAAGTAGGAGCAGGTTTGGAAGAAAACCTGAAGCGGGATCTCCTAGAGCTTTTAGAGCAATATGCAGATATTTTTGCTTGGGGGCATAATGACATGCCCGTGATAGACCCCAAGTGTTGGACAATTATGACCCATAGCGTCACTATTTGTACAGATCATGGTGTTGTTGTACAAATTAACTATGTGACAAGGAGATCGCACTCTTATCATTTGTGATTAGATCACCTAGATGTATAAATGATATGAGGTCCTTATGATTAGTTCATGGATTGAGATTATATGAGACAGTATCAGTCCTCGAAGGATTAATCATTACATATCCCTAGTCAGAGTATTATCGGGATAGGACATCGATAATGCGTAAAAGACTAGTATTACACTTGTGCGCGTTGTGAGAGCACAATAGCATAGTTCTCATATATTTGGGTATTGGATACTCATGAAAGTGTAATAAGAGGTTGTGTTTTACCGATGGTACGGAAAACAGCTTCGCTCTGGATAGACCCCTCGAAATTCCATTGGTAGTATGACTATGTGTCTATGGAAGTCCGAAATCAAGGTAGGTGTATTTGGTCTTAACCTGAGACTTGCACCGCTAATACTTGCGACAATCAATATGCTTTGGTTTTGGTCATCCAGGGCTTTAACCGGTTCTGTGTACGCCTCTGCTGGGTATATTGAGAATCGTAGTGTATTGGGTGTGATGTCAAGATGGAAGTATCACTCCAGTCATAGTGGAGATGATGTCACGTAGGATACAGAACTAGTACTCTTAAGTACTGCAGTCATCGGGATTATATGACTAGGTCATGTTCATCCGATTATAGAGACTAGTTACCAGACATCCGACATATGCTTCGTACGGGGCAGACATAATTCCAGCCCAGGCCTAGCACGTGACATCCGATACTGGATCGCAATACACAATACTACGTATACTACGCCTGACATAGATTGTATATTCCAGTAAGAATATTTCTGGAGAATTGGGTAGGCACGGTGCTTTGCTAGAAGCCAACCATGTCTTGTAAATCCGTAAGCATGTAGTACGAGGTACACACTTAATCAGATAGTCCAATAACCAGATTTACTGTCAACATATCCAGAGGTCTCTTGGGTCGCTTCCCAAAGATTCACCGATGACAGTTGACTTAAACTAGAATTAATCTGGGATTAATTTAGAGAGAGAAAATTAATCTGGGATTAATTGAGGCTTTATTTAATCTGGGATTAAATGTGTTCGGAAGAGAGAGAACGCGATTAATTTGGAATTAATCGGTGAAATAAATTTAATAGTTAAATTTGATTTTTCTATTTAAATTATTAGTATGGGCTAAAATTAATATATCGGATATATTAATATGAATTGGATTTCATTACGAAATTAAAGTTGGACTTTAATACGAGCGAACAGATTAATTTAGAATTAATTCGTAAACGGCATTCGTAATATATTTACGAGGCGTCGTCATTTAATTAAATTAGATTTAATTACTTATCGACGGAAATTCGTTTAATCGGATTAAACGAATCCGAGCCGCGGCAAACATTTATAGATTCCATTTGAATTTTGAATTCAAATATGGGGCCCACTTCACATGTGGTAGTTGGGAGGGTAGTTGGCATTTATGCCAAGCCACCAACTTTCCAACTACCTTGTAATGGTTTTGGTGAAACCATTTACCCAACCACCTTGTTTAGGTGAAAAGGGTAAATTGGTTTTACCAAAAGGCATCTCTCTCTCTCATTACACAACACTTGAGAAAAATCAAACCTTAGTTCATCCTTGTTTTGGGCGTGAGCTTCCTCCATCTCTTCACTTTGATTTTGTTGCAAAATCAACAAAGCTAGCACTTGTAGAAGTCTTCTAAGGTGATAGGGAAACCAACTCAAAGCTTGGAATCAACACAAAGGTTGGATCTTGGAGATCTTCACAACTCAAAGCTTGGAATCAACACAAAGGTTGGATCTTGGAGATCTTCACAACTCAAAGCTTGGAATCAACACAAAGGTTGGATGTTGGAGATCTTCTTCTCAAAATTTTAAAAGCTCAAATCCATTCAATGTAAGTAATTTTGCAACTTATAATGAATTTATGAACACCTTTTCTTGCTTATTAGATCCGTGGCATGTTCTAAGAACACTAACAATGGTATCAAGAGCCAATTTTAAGCATGAAAATTTTAGGGTTCATGAGACTAAAATTTGGGGCTTTTGTGTTTTGAGCATGATTTCTTCAAATTGATGGTTTGAGCATGCTTAGATTATGTTAACTTAGAGTTGTGCATGATTAGATTTTGAATAAATTGATTGGATCAAATTTTTGAATCTTCCCCACCTTGGTCGAATCTTCACTGCAGTGAACTAGGCAGTTTATTTTTTTTTATAACATCATTGGATGTGTTTAAATGCATGATTAAATGTTGATTGTTGGTTTGATTGGATTGGAATCAAAGTCAATAATGTTTATGTTAAATTCAAGAGCATGTTGAGCATGAAATGATGTGTTTTGGCTTCAATTTGTGTTGAGCATAAATTGATGGATTAAGCCTGATTAATTAAGTTAATTGATATTTTGGAAATATTGAGTTTAATTAATTAATCATGGCTAATACACTTTAATTAAAATAATTGTGATATTTGGAATATTATAATTATGTTAATAAGCCTTTAAATTATGAATTGGGCTAAAAGTATGTATTTGGGCTTAATGGGCTTGGTTTGACCAAGTTTGGTTTTGGACTTTTGGATTGGATCCAATTGGGCCCAAAATCAATTCCATAAAATCCAAATACATACTTGGCCCTTTAAAGAATTTAATTGGGCCTAATGGACCTAAATTAATTTGTAGGCAATAGGGTGATTCCTATTGGGCCTTGGCATTTTAGGTTTGACCCATTATGGCCAAAGCCCATGCCTTAAGAATTAATTAAAAGCCCATTGGACTTTAATTAAAATGACATTGGATGTTATTGGGCCTTTGAGACCCATTAAGATTGGATTTGGAATCCAAGTCTTTAAGGCAAATAAATAAGTGTAAATATTTAATTTGGAATTAAAATGGAATTAGTATTGAATACAAATAAATTGGATTTAAAGTTGTAGTTCAATATAATTCAAGAATACTTACTTTGAGTATTTATTCTTAAACGAGTTGGACTCGCGCAAATCAAATCGTTGTTTGAACATTGGATGGTCATTAATCAAAGATTAATTAATTGGATTAGATTGATTGAATAAAATGCTTTGTATGAATACATGAATGTGTTGTATGAATAATGTATATCGGATGGATATTAGAAGGGCGAGGGCAATTTTGGAAATTGTAATAAATTTAGAATTTATTAAATTGGACCTGCGTGTCCAACCTTTTATCTCCTTATTCTTTGTATTTCTCTTCTCACCGATTCCCCTCAATGTAAATGAGGTTACTTTATTGTATTATGTAATTGGGTAGAAGTTAGAATAGTTCTAGCCGGGGAGAGAAAATAGAGTGATTTATTCTAGGAACAATTTGTGACATATCCATCCGCATATCATTATTAATTTATTTATCGCGCCTTATTATGCTTTTAGAATGCATGCTTAAGGGTGTATGATGAGACCTAATCAAAGATAATAAATTGGTTGCCAATTTACGCGAAAAACCCGCAAAACATATTAAGCGTTTTTCCTTCCGTTGAGTGATTCTTACTCAAGATCCAAAGTTGGCATTGGTTTGTTGGCCAAAGTCAAGACCTTTGTCAATTGCGGATGTGTTTGAATCATGAGAGTTTTGTTCCATATCGGTGTCTTGTCCAAGTCGTGATTTTTTGGCCAAAGTCAAGATCACTTCTTCTCCATCGACATTGATTACGAAGTGCCAAAGCCAAGGCTTAGTTGATTCAGAGGAAAAATGTTAGGAAAATATATTGGATATATTGGCATATATATTGTATATATGTTTCGGACTTGGATGTTCACCTACTTGATCTAGGAATTGGATGAGATCCAATTGATCTTAGAGATCTACCTAGTTAAGTATCATACAATTTGTTGGCCAAAGTCAAGATTGTGTGTTATTTAACAGGATCCTAGCCCACTAGGAAACAAGGTTTCCCGAGTACTCAACAGAGGGTTAGAGGCTCGCCGAAAAATAGTGGGAGGCAAGTATTAGATTTGCAATTTCGCTTAGATACTTGCCATACGCGCTCATTTCATTTTTTGTCATAATTTATTTATAAATATATTAGTTGGACTAATATTTAATTATTGTTTTAATTAAACAGTTGGACTGTATTCAGACTACTTCATTTATAGTTGATTATATAATTGGATTATAGTAATCAATATATTTGAATTTTACCATTCATTTATAGTTGATTATATAATTGGATTATAGTAATCAATATATTTGAATTTTACCGATCATTTATAGTTGATTATATAATTGGATTATAGTAATCAATATATATTTGATTTTAACCAATAAAATTGTAATTATTAGTATATAGTTAGACTATAATAATCATTACATTAGATTGTACCCGAAATCGTTGATTGGATAGTTAGACTATTGGAATCAAGATAACTGAAAGATTAGTGTTTAAAACATAATCCTGGGTGAAAATGTGTTTGAACGACTTTAATTTTCAAATTGGGAATAAAATTTCAGGATGGTCCTGGAACTAATAAGTTACTTTATTTGATAAAATAACATATTAGGCCTAAGCCCAGAGTTAAGCAAATAGTAGAGCATGATCTTTGGAAGATTCATGTGATGATAACTTTAGTGCTTAATCCATTATACTTGTCAAAAGCACTCCTTAATTTCCTAATCAGAACTAAGGATTAGATCCTTAAAGTATGATGAATAAATTGAAGGATCTTCATAGATCTATTCTTTGATCTTAGAAGTATTAAATTGCAATTAATAACTCTTGGAGAGTTAATGGCTATTCTCAAGGAGATAAAGCCAAAGTTTGCAATAAGGCAAGTAGCGCAAGGCGCACCTTACTTCGATATTCTAGAAACCCAAGGCTTGGCCAAAGGCTTCTGGGATATAGAAAATGGCAAAGGCAAAATCATTACTGTCTTCTAGGAAGACAAATGAAATATCCCAAGATGTCTGCTTAAACTGTGGCAAATGGGATCAGTGAAGCGTGACTGCCGTATGGACAAAGCAGAAATGAAGGAATTGAATACGAGCAAGGCTCTGACTTCAAATATGTTTGTCATAAATATGTTCACTACTAGTATTAAAATTGGATTTTAAATACTAAGTGTGATACATAAATATGCATTGATGTGCAGAATCTGCTATGAGCAGGATACTGACTTCAATTGAGATTAATCTGCGAATCGGAAACGGGACGAAAGTCGCTGTTTTACCGTAGATACCTAAGTTTAGGAACTACCCTTTCGGTGTGTACTTAAATTAGGAAACTGTTATAATGTAACTAGTTTGACTAGAAACATTGTCTCAATATCGAGTATAACTCGTTGCGAGTATACCTTTATATTCTAGAAAACTAAAGTGTTTTATTTTATAAAGATGATATTGAGATAAACAAATTAGATGTGAATAACAGTATTTATATTTTGAATATAAAAAAATCTCAAACATATAATATGACGAACAAATATCTCAAACTGATTTGATCAGATAAGACTTATTTGTGGCAGTGTTGTCTGGGACACATTAAACAAGACTCGTATATCCACACTTTTGAAGAGTGGATACTATGACGGATTTGATTCCATTCAAATGATGTCTACGAATCTAGTTTATTAGGTAAAGTACCTAAAATACCTTTTACTTGGTAAAAGTGTAAGTGTCATCGATCTGTTAGCCCTCGTTCATAGTGAAATAAGTGGGCCCATATCTAGCTAGGCTAGAGGTGGATATGAGTATTTTGTGACCTTTACGGATGTGGCATCGCGTTATGGTTATGTGTCTCTTATGAAACACAAATCGAAAACTTTTAGAGTTTTGACACGAAGTAGACAAATAGATCGGCTAAAGTATTAAAACCATCACGGTTTGACCATAATGAAAATACTTAAGCAGTAAGTTTCTCAAATACTTGAAAGAGTATAGTATTCTTTCAATGAGGACTCCTCCTGGAACACGTCAATTCGACGGTGTGTCCAAACGGAGAAACCGAATTTTGTTAGACATGATAAGGTTAATCATGAGTCGCTCTGAGCTACCATTTTCCTTCAAAAGATAAGCATTTAACAGTGCAATAATTATTTTGAATAAGGTTCCATGAAAATCTGTTTGACAGATTTCATATTAGATATGAACAGGAAAGAAACTGGGTTTTCTCACTCCTGAAGATTTGGGATGCTGGGCATATGTTTGGATGATACCAAACTAGAACCCAAATCGGATAAGTGCCTAATTATTGGTTATCCTAGGGAAACCAAAGTATAGTACTTATACAACTCACTTGAGAACAATTTAATTGTTGCTCGCCATGCGTTTTTCCTGAGAGGAATACCTAAATGCAGTGGTAAGTTGGAGGAAAGTAAAACTCGATGAAAAATCAGAGTAATATTGTTCCAGGCACCGATTATTTAATGGAACACAAACAGTTCATCAAGGATGAAACTGTACCACAATCTTCGAATACACAAGAACCGCGTTAGTCGGAGAGAATCAGAAAACAACCTGGGATGTATGGGTGTCTGATCTCACCTCATAAGGGTGTCAATCTTATTGAGGAAGACGAACCGACTACATATGAGGAAGTGATACAAGGTATCGACTACCTATTATGGCAAAGTTACATGAGTCCGAAATGGATTTCATGTATAACAACTATGTTTGGACACTAGTTGTTGTACCGCAAGGCATTGTGCTTATTGGTACTATATAAGTCTTCAAGGAAGACATACGTGGATGGCAGCATACCAACGTACTAAGCTAGGCTTGTAGCGGAAAGGTATCGTTATCAATATTGTGTTGATTACAACGAAATCTTTTACCTGTTGCCACGTTAAATCCATTTGGATAATGCTTGCTGATGATGCATGTTTCATTTATGAAATATGGCAGCTGAACAAAAAATCATTTTCCTGAAAAGGAAACCTTTTGGAGGATGTTTACAACATCCTGACGATTTTATAGTATCAAAACTAGCAAACAAGGTTTGCAGGTTATTCGATCCATGTTTGGATTTAAGCAAGCATTAGGTTCTTGGAATTATCGTTTTGATGTAATCATAATGGTTTATGATTTAATTCAAAACGAGAAATGATTCTTATGTATATAAGAAGGTTAGTGGGAGCGCACTGAAAGTGACTGTCCTAAATAATGATGATATGTCATTTCTTGGAAATGATATTCCCATATTACAATCGGTGAAAGCTTGGCTTTCATGAAAATTCTCCGTAGAATTCTTGGGAGAAACAACCTTTATTCTAGGAATAAAGATCTACTGGGATAGATTTAAAGTTGTTAACACTCTTTGAGAACTCGTACATTGAAAAATGTACGTGACCTGGTGTCTCATACGCTTTGAGCATATGGAGTCACAAACAGGTCAATCCAAGTGATAGTCACTGGATTGATATTAAGAACATCTGTTAGTATCTTAGAGAACTAAGGATGATGTATTAAACTATGAAGAAGAAGAACTTGAAGTGACTGGGATCACTGCTGTAAGTTTCCTAACCGATAAAAACAATGGTACAATACAGTTTGAATAACGGAAAAATGAGCTAGAAATCTTCCAAGTAAGATACTGTTACCGAATAAACAACAAATGCGGGTTATTGCTGTGGCTGAGGCAGCAATAGAAGCCATTTGGGTCGATGATACATCTAATTAGATTAGATATAGTTCTGTTAGCAGCTGAGCTAGGCGTCAGCACAGGCTAAAGAATTAATGGTATCATCAACGATCCAGATATATACTTCGACTATTCATCTGATTCGTTCGGATCATACATCGTGGCGATATGATGATCGAATAAATCGCATCAGACGATAATCATGCAAATCCGCTGACGAAAGCCTTTCCTCAGCAGTTTGAGCGAACCGTACATAGTTCGGGTGTATGACACTCGAGTGACTGGCTATAGGCCAAGTGAGAGATTTTTGGACAATTATGACCCATAGCGTCACTATTTGTACAGATCATGGTGTTGTTGTACAAATTAACTATGTGACAAGGAGATTGCACTCTTATCATTTTTGATTAGATCACCTAGATGTATAAATAATATGAGGTCCTTATGATTAGTTCCTGGATTGAGATGATATTAGACAATATCAGTCCTAGAATGATTAATCATTAAATATCCCGAGTCAGAGTATTATCGAGATTGGACATCGATAATGCGTAAAAGACTAGTATTACACTTGTGCGCGTTGTGAGGGCACAATATCATAGTTCTCATATATTTGGGTATTGGATACTCATGCAAGTGTAATAAGAGGCTGTGTTTTACCGATGGTACGGAAAACAGCTTCGCTCTGAATAGACCCCTCGGAATTCCATTGGTAGTATGACTATGTGTCTATGGAAGTCCGAAATCAGGGTAGGTGTATTTGGTCTTAACCTGAGACTTGCACCGCTAATACTTGCGACAATCAATATGCTTTGGTTTTGGTCATCCAGGGCTTTAACCGGTTCTGTGTACGCCTCTGCTGGGTATATTGAGAATCGTAGTGTATTGGGTGTGATGTCAAGACAGAAGTATCACTCCAGTTATAGTGGAGATGATGTCACGTAGGATACGGAACTAGTACTCTTAAGTACTGCAGTCATCGGGATTATATGACTAGGTCATGTTCATCCGATTATAGAGACTAGTTACCAGACATCCGACATGTGCTTTGTACGGGGCAGACATAATTCCAGCCCCAGGCCTAGCACGTGACATCCGATACTAGATCGCAATACACAATACTACATATACTACGCCTGATATAGATTGTATATTCCAGTAAGAATATTTCTGGAGAATTGGGTAGGCACGGTGCTTTGCTAGAAGCCAACCATGTCATGTAAATCCGTAAGCATGTAGTACGAGGTACACACTTAATCGGATAGTCCGATAACCAGATTTACTGCCAACATATCCAGAGGTCTCTTGGGTCACTTCCCAAAGATTCACCGATGACAGTTGACTTAAACTAGAATTAATCTGGGATTAATTTAGAGAGGGAAAATTAATCTGGGATTAATTGAGGCTTTATTTAATCTGGGATTAAATGTGTTCGGAAGAGAGAGAACGCGATTAATTTGGAATTAATCGGTGAAATAAATTTAATAGTTAAATTTGATTTTTCTATTTAAATTATTAGTATGGGCTAAAATTAATATATCGGATATATTAATATGAATTGGATTTCATTACGAAATTAAATTTGGACTTTAATACGAGCGAACAGATTAATTTAGAATTAATTCGTAAACGGCATTCGTAATATATTTACGAGGCGTCGTCATTTAATTAAATTAAATTTAATTATTTAGCGATGGAAATTCGTTTAATCGGATTAAACGAATCCGAGCCGCGACAAACATTCATAGAATCCATTTGAATTTTGAATTCAAATGTGGGGCCCACTTCACATGTGGTAGTTGGGTGGGTAGTTGGTATTTATGCCAAGCCACCAACTTTCCAACTACCTTGGAATGGTTTTGGTGAAACCATTTACCCAACCACCTTGTTTAGGTGAAAAGGGTAAATTGGTTTTACCAAAAGGCATCTCTCTCTCTCATTACACAACACTTGACAAAAATCAAACCCTAGTTCATCCTTGTTTTGGGCGTGAGCTTCCTTCATCTCTTCACTTTGATTTTGTTGTAAAATCAACAAAGCTATCACTTGTAGAAGTCTTCTAAGGTGATAGGGAAACCAACTCAAAGCTTGGAATCAACACAAAGGTTGGATCTTGGAGATCTTCACAACTCAAAGCTTGGAATCAACACAAAGGTTGGATGTTGGAGATCTTCTTCGCAAAAATGAAGATTATTCAACTAGGAGCGCTGCGAGGTGATAGCGACCGAGGTGGAAGGATTGCTAAAATCAGGATTCATCAGAGAGATAAAGTACCTGGAGTGGGTCTCGAATGTAGTTCTAGTAAAGAAACCAAGTGGGAAGTGGAGGATGTGTGTGGACTTCTCCGACCTTAATAAAGCTTGCAAGAAAGATAGTTTCCCAATCCGGAAAGTGGATCAACTGGTGGATTCAACTGCATGTCATGGACTGCTCAGTTTCATTGACTCTTTTTCGGGTTATAACCAGGTAAAAATGCATCTTGGGGACGAGGAGAAGACTGCATTTATCACAGATCGGGGGTTGTACTGTTATAGGGTGATGTCGTTCAGCTTGAAAAATGCGGGGGCCACTTTTCAAAGGTTGGTAAACAAAGTCCTTAAGCCCCTCATTGGTAGAACCATGCAAGTGTATGTTGATGACATGATAACAATGACCATGGAGCCGGAGGGTCATTTGGCCGACCTGTCAGAAACTTTTGAGCTGGTGAGAAAACATGGCATGAAGCTGAATCCGGAAAAATGTGCATTTGGAGTGGCCTCGGGAAAGTTTATGGGGTATATGGTCAGTGCACAGGGAATAGAGGCTAACCCACAGAAGATCCAAGCACTTCTGGATTTGAAATCTCCCAGGACAGTCAAAGAAGTGCAAAATTTGACAGGCGGGTGGCTGCGCTAAACCGATTCATATCCCGTGCTACCGAAAAGTGCCATCCATTTTTCAAATTGATCAAGAAGATTAAGAAGGACGTCACATGGGCGGAAGAGTGCGAGGAAGCCTTCACACAGCTCAAACAATACTTAGCCCAACCTCCACTTTTGGCCAAACCGATCCCTGGTGAGACTTTGTTATTGTATTTAGTTGTATCTAAATATGCTGTGAGCTCAGTGCTGGTGCAGGAGGCCGATAAGATCCAGAGGCTGGTGTATTACATCAGTAAAGCCATGTTGGATGCGGAGACGAGATATCCGGATCATGAACTGGTGGTGTTGCCCTTGGTTCGTAAGGTTGTGTTGTCGGGGTCATTTTACGGAGTAGTGATGGAGAAGAGGTGGTCTACGCCTTGAGATTTTCTTTTGAGGCCACCAATAATGAGGCAGAATATGAAGCCATCTTGGCCGGATTGAGGTTGTGCACGGCGGTGGGCGTCCGAGATGTGATTGTAAAGAGCGACTCCCAACTGGCCATCTAACAACTGAGAGGTGAGTTTCAGGCCAGAGAGCCTAACATGATGGCATATATGGCCAAGGTAAAGAAGTTGGCCGGGGAAATGGGCAGTGTGCAGTTCGATCAGGAAAATAATCATCAGACAGACTCATTAGCTCGACTGGCATCTTCTATTAAGTCAGAAAAACCCCGAACCATCCCTTTGATTTGTCTACAAGAAATGAGCGTTGGGAAACTAGAGGTAATGGAAGTGGAAATAAGGGAGGAAGCCTCTTGGATGGACCCGATCAAGAAGTATTTGGAGACTGTGGAGACGCCCGAAGATAGGAAGAAATCGAGAAAGCTGAGGTACCGGAGCTCGAAATTTTATCTGATTGAAGGAGTGTTATACCGGAGGCGGTATACAGTGCCGCTTTTGAGATGTCTCATGGCAGAGGAGGCCGACTATGTGCTCTGGGAGATTTATGGGGGTATCTGTGGAAGTCACTCCGAGGGGCAATCTATTACGCATAAGGCATTGAGACATGGATTCTACTGGTCGACCATGCACCAGGACGGAATGAAGGTGGCAAGAAAGTGTGAAGGGTGCCAGAAGAATGCAAACATTCATCATCAACCGGCAGAGCGGTTGACCTCACTAGTTAGCCCATAATCGTTCGCTCAATGGGGGCTGGATATCATCAGGCCAATGCCAGCAGGGCGGGGACAAGCCAAATACGCCATTGTTGCTATTGATTATTTTACCAAGTGGGTAAAAGCCGAACCTTTGTCTGCAATCACGGAAAAGAGGGCAACAGATTTTGTAAAAAAGAATATCATCTGTCGGTTCAGAATTCCCCGGGCCATCATTACCGATAATGGGAAATAGTTTGACAGTAAGGGTTTCAGGAAACTCTGTGAAGATCTTCGAATCGTCTTGAGATTTACTTCATCTGCTCATCCTTAGTCCAACGGGCAGGTCGAGGCTACCAACAAGATTATCAAAGAAAATTTGAAGGCTTGGCTCGGATCTTGTAAAGGCCCGTGGGTCGAAGAATTACCAGAAGTATTGTGGGCACACCAGACGACCTACAATGATTCCACAGGAGAGACCCCATTTTCTTTGGCTTATTGGTGTGAGGCAGTTATCCCAGCAGAAATAAGGATGATCACCCACAGGGTCCGACATTTTGAGGCTGAACAGAATGAAGAACTTATCAGAAATCATCTTGATCTTTCCGAGGAAAAATGAGAGAAGTCGGCTATGAAAGCGACCGTTTGTCAACAGAGAATGGCTCGTTTCTACAATAAGAAGGTTTAGATCTGATCCTTCCTCCCCGGAGATTTGGTTTTGAAGAAGGTCACATTGAATACTCGGAGACCCGAGGAAGGTTCATTGGGCGCCAAGTGGGAAGGGTCGTATAGAGTGTTGGAGATTGTGAGGCTGTGTATCTATCTTTTGGAACAACTGGACGGTACCCGGCTAAAGAAGCCTTGGAACGCCGAGATGCTGAGAAGGTACTTCCAGTAGCCTTTTTTCTTTAAACCATAAGTAGATAAGCTGGCCAGAACCAGAGAACATTTGTAAAGCCTCTCTTGAAATGACCCGCCAAGAGTTGTAAGAATGGCAGTAGGTCCCAGAAATATGAACGTGTTTTTCTCCTTCTGAATTAAAAAGCTTGTCCATTTTACTTGTTGTTTAATTAAATGTGAAAATCATGTTCAATATTCTTGGGACGTGCTCGATGCAAAGGGGTGCTCGGTAGTCAGGGAGGGCACCAAGCCCTTGGCACGCTAATCCCGGGTGTCATTATCAAACCCCCGATGGAAGTGTTCCGACCTGAATCCTTTCATTTTTGAGGATCCAGAACGCATCAATGGATGAAGCGCATGCGGGAAACGCGCGAACCCCTCGTGGCCCGCCGATCCCGGGTGTCATTATCAGACCCCCGAGGCCGGAGTGTTACTACCTCATGGCTTGCATATTTGAGGAATAGCTCGGGTAAATCAGACCTAGAGACGTTTCTCCCCCTATAGGTCGGCTGGTGAATCCCGTTGAAGATTTTCGGAGAGTATGGCATGGGATGGCTTAATTGCCTCTATGACCATCATGTTCCCGGGTAAACCGAACCCACGGAGGTTTCTTCCCCTGCGAGTTGGCTGGTGAGTCCCGTTGTATACCATCAGACCACCTGGCTTGGGCTTGGCCGAATGGTCCCCTTGATTACATGAGTCTCGGGTAAACCAGACCTAGGAAGGTTTCTTCCCCTGCGAGTCAGCTGGTGAGTCCCATTGAGAACCACCCAGGAGGGCACACACGGGGTGTCTTCCTCCCCCGTGGGGATTTTCCTGACTGCCTCAGATTGGCCTATCCGTAGCCTGGTTAGCCGGGACACTGAATTCAGATTTGTGTCTTGGAGGCCTCGGGCAGGACGCTGCCTCGGAGCACCCGAGTTGTTATTTTTACTTCTTGAATTTTTTGTATGGGGTATGTGCTAAGTCACCTCCACTTTTTGTTAACTAAGTCACCTCCAGGGGACGCCCACGCCAGGATCCACAGAGCCTCAGAGGTTGAAAATCTTCCCTCGTGTAAGTCTCAAATGTTCTACCAGCTCGGGGCAGGATTCGTTCCGCCGAGTCTGTATTGTTCCACCAGCTCGGGGCTGGATTCGTTCCGCCGAGTCTGTATTGTTCCACCAGCTCAGGGATGGATTCGTTCCGCCGAATCCGTATTGTTCCACCAGCTCGGGGATGGATTCGTTCCGCTGAGTCTGTATTGTTCCACCAGCTCGGGGTTGGATTCGTTCCGCCGAGTTTGTATTGTTCCACCAGCTCGAGGCTAGATTCATTCCGCTGAATCTGTATTGCTCCATCAGCTCAGGACTGGGTTCATTCCGCCAAGATTACTGGTCTCTCCAACCTCGGGGTCCGGTTACGTCCCACCGAGTGCTTGACACTGGCTTGAGGACATATCATATGAAGACATTGAGGATGACCTGAGTTGGCACCAGGGTCGGTTTTTGCACAATTCCGAGGATCAGCCACCTGGTAGTCGATCAACACATTTCTGGTTTATGTAGTTCCCGGCACCAACTCGTACGCTCGTTGGAACCGAGAACTAGGGGACGGATGTTGATAGGGATTTCTACGGCTAAGGTTTCTGAACTGTTCGGTAAGAGCAAAGAGGGAAGTTCCACTCATCCAGAGGACATAGCATAATTCAGTTCTTCGGGACCGGCAATGAATGAGCCGAGACCGACCACAACATTTCTACTTACTCCCAGGATCGGGATTGATAGCTTGAATATTGTGGATCAGGTCGGATGTGGCGAAGGCAGCTCAGTTCGTTATCTGACCGACCCCTTGAAGACCGACGTGGGATCGGAACAGCTAGATTTTCCCTCCAAAACTCTCACATTCAAAGTTTAACTGGCTGTCATCATTAATGAAAAGGTCTGACAACGTACTTTTAGTGAGTGATGTGACATGAATTCAAAGAGTAAGTTTTACTTTCGGCGATGGCAGTTTGGGGAAGGGAACCTGTCAAATCTCCGGAAATCCGTAGACCTGCAGGGCTAGCGTCACAAAGATATGGGAACAGTGTCGTGTATTGAGTAGTATATAAGGGAATGTTGATCACATTTGTAAGGGTTACGAAAATTTCCATTTGAGAACTACTTATAAGAAATAGCACAACCTGCTCGGTTTCGTTTAGACCTTCATAAAAACAGGTCGGTTCAGCTCGGTTTAGTAATAAAAGAACCCCTCACCCCGCTTTGTGACCGTGGACGTAGGCTGGACAAGCTCCACCGAACCACGTTAAATCTTTTCTTTTCGATTTTTTATGTGTTTCTTGTTTTTCGCCAAATTTGCTTTTGGTCATCTCATAACCAAATAAATTCACAGTTGAATAAGGATTGTCTCGGGAGCACTATCCCGATATTACCCCTGAGACGAAAATCACCCGTCAACAGAGTTTATACATAAAAATAAAAGAAATAACATAGGGTTACAAATAAAGGAAATAAATGCAGTTCTGGAGGGATTTTATGAGAAAATGAAAGCAGTAGGTTTTGGTGGTTCAGAATGCGATTCCATGGATGAAACTGAATCTTCAAAAGCTGAGATCTTTTGTGGTCACAGTGAGAGGTTGGCTGTGGCATTTGGCCTCATAAATACTGCCCCGAGGATGCCTATTTGGGTTACGAAGAATCTCTACATATGCCAAAACTGTCACAATACTGTCAAGTTCATTTCCAAGGTTGTACGCGGAGACATTTTTGTTAGGGATACTCAACATTTCCACAATTTCAAGGATGAAAGCAAGTCAGAGGGATGAAAGAGTTCTTAAGCATTCTATAACTTATTAACATAGGGTTTTTTTACACAGTGTCGAAGTTGTGGCGAAGCCTGTACACTTGGGTAGTTGCTGGCCACTTGAACTAAATAATAGGGATTTAAGCAAACAAAGAAAATTGTAATCGTGACATCAAAAGCTTGAAACACAGATAAGCAGTTATCTCAGTTGATTGTGACCAGCAGTCTTGAAAAGGAAAAAAGCTGGTTTGACAATATTATATAAATATGGTAATTCAGAATCAGACTGGAACCGAATTAGAACCGATTAATAGGGTACTTGGATAGGTTCTGATTCCACTTACTTATGAATCAATTTTTTCCGAATAGGTTCCGATTTCATGCGGAACCGAAACTGATTTTGCTCACTCATACTTGGGATGAATTGGTCCCCATATCTTGACATATGTTTGCTATTTCCATTATTTTAGGAAAAATTCAAAAGTGAAAAGTTTCGTACCAATGTCTTAAATTATTACAAGAATGATACTACTCACAACACGAATTAGATTTTTTAGCGTCGCCAAACTTCGACGCTAAATGAGGTGTTGACGCTAAATATTTTAACGTCAAAACAAAATAACGTAGAAAATGAATGCTAAAAACTGGTCAAAGAAAGGTTTTAGCGTCCAAAAATAACCGACGATGCTAAATATTTTCGCGTCATCCATTTATCATCAACAAAACCCATAATAGATGACGCATAAATTATACAATCCAACGTCGATAAGAATAGGTGACGCTAAAACTCATTATCTTTTAGCGACAAACATATGTAGCATCGTTAAATATCTAATATATTTAGTGTCGAAATTTGCATTGTTGACGTCAAGGTAAAACATTAAAAGGTGACGCTAAAATTTTGTAAAATTTTTTTGAAATAAAATATTATTAAAATATATAGATAATTAATCAGTAATTACATATATATTTTAATAATATATATTTTTTAAAATTTTAAATATGATTTTTTTATAATTATTATATATATAAAATAAAAGTTTTAATACATTAAAAAGATCATATTGGACGATCAGTCGAGGTAGGTAGTGTATTTGTCGGGCCTGGAGGAACTGTGGAGGTCGATCCTGCTCCGAGCAAGGGATCTCTCCACAAGCGCCCGCAAGCTCGACATTTCCCGATCGTTCTATTGCTTTTGCCTCATCATCTCTTCATTCTGCATCTATAAATGGTTTTGAGTCAGCTTCAACTGCTCCCTCAAAACAGTGATCTCCTCTACGAACTAGACGATCGAGAAGTAGCCCATGCTGCCTTCCGACGAGTAACAAGCCTGATGTTGTAAGAGGTGGTGTTTTCGAACACTTGACGCGAAAATTCTTCATCAATTAAAGGCTGATTGCTCTTCGTGAGGTTCCATGTCTGGATATCCATCATGCGTTCCTATATTTTAAGATTTTGTGTTAGTGGAAAATTCTAAAATTTTGCATAATTTATGTAATTGAACACTTACATAGCACTTTCGGGCGATATCGTTCACCCAACCTTTATTTAGAGAGTAGTATGTGACTTACAAAAAATCCGCCATCAGGAAGGGTTGCAACACTATTCCCGTGCTGCTATGCTGCAGACGAAAAATATTAATTAGAAATTAAACATTGTTAAAATATAATTAAGTAAACGTATATCCATTTACATCGGAACGTTCATCGCAATGAGTGAAAAATGGCTTCGAGCCTCTAACATAGTTGAACTATAGATTCTACCGGTTCATCTTGTTCCGTTCATAAAATTTCTACAAAAAATAAGTTAGTTGCTATTTTATTTCAAAAAAATTACAAAATGAAATATTATGAAAATTTAAAATTTTCCACGTAGTCATCTGAAGCCCACATAGAACACAGATACCCCCAATCCTCATCACTAATGCCATACAGTTGATGGGTAGTAGCATTATCCGTACCATGTGATTGTTTATATAGAATCAAGACACTCGCAAATATAAGAGAAGGTTAAATATTAGTTTTCAAATTATAATTCATATATTATATTATAAGTAAGATTAATTTATATTCTCATATTTAGAGTTTCACCATTTATCCCCAACAATATGGAATTAACTACTCATGATTTGAATAAACACATGCTTAATTTTATTACTGAAAGAAAAAAGATTACAAGAAAAATAAAACACACAAGACACTTCTTCCAAATTCTTCAAGAGACAAAATGAAAAAAGCATGAAGAAAATGAGAGGTGAGCACTTCTATTTATAGTAGAAGTGCTCATCCCTTAATTATTAATTTCAATTTTCCAAATCAATACAAACAATGAACTTTTACTAATTTACTTTTTTCTTTTTTCATTTTTTTTTTTATTTTTGTTGAACATTTTGCAAATATTTGTCACAAAAGATGGATTGTGACGTTTAATCTTTTATTTATTTATTTATTTGTTTATTTTTCACTTTGTTTTCTAATAATAAATTATATGCAACACACATTGGTTTCTTCACCAATTTCAACCTTGAAAATATTATAACCAGAAAATATTATAAAGTTCAAATTTTTAAATATTTGAGTCTTCTTTCATCAGGAACTGGAATCACCTCAATCAGATATCAGAGTATACGAAACTTGCGCAAAGTTTGAATTTCTGAAATTGTACACTGTTAGAACACCCGTTTAAGTTTATGGTCTCCAAAATCCAAATGTCACGTACATTTTTCTAATTATGCATCCAATATATTATTTCACCTACATAAGAAAAAAATATATATAAAACATAAATTTTATTATTATTTCACAAATGTGCTAAATTAAAGGGATTAATAAAACTACAAGTGTAAAATAATTAATTTTTCTTTTAATAAATATACACTTTTTAGTGTTCATCACCATGCTCATCGAAAACAGGCTTGAGTTTCTTCGTGCGATAGTTCGAATTGGCCTTGCCCATACAGGGATCGACGTATTTGACCACATTCAGAGTGGTCAAGTCAATGTCGAACCACTAATACAAAAAAACACAACAATTAAAGGCTTCATTTAAAAAAATAAAAAGATAAATTGATGCTTAAAATGGTACTTACCGATAAGACCGTGAATAAGCAGTGGCGCATCCGCTCCGGTATCTTTATCCAGCACGTGTATTGCTAGGGAGCGTCACACCGCGCTATAGTCCTTATTGCGTCGGTGAACTTTGGAATGTGGCGGCCCAGCTGTTTCTCTCCATTTTCGGATATGCAAATCGATATTGGTTCGTTAGTTTTCACATGACGCACCAACTTCAAGCCCCTTGTATCACTCCGATATTGTCTGATTGTGGGGATTAGGTCAGCGGCCTGAGCAGTAGGCTGAGTGGTAGAACCTGCCACACTACCAGTGGATGGAACAAATCTCTTACATTGTCTGAGAGCCATCTAGAAAAAAAAACGACCAGTTACGTTAAATCCGAAAAAAATAACAATACACTTAAGTGCCTCAAATGAGACACTTTTTAGGAACTGTGTGTGACTCAAATGAGGCAATGTTTGGTGCCAAAATGAGGCACAGTGCCTCATTTGAGGCATTGTTTGGTGCCAAAATGAGGCACAGTGCCTTATTTGAGGAACTTTGTGCAGCTCAAATGAGGCACTCTGCAGCTCATTTGAGGCACTTTCAAATGCATTAAACTTCACTTGGTGTGCCATATCGGAGTTTCAAAAATCCCCACACAACCCTAATTCTTAGCTTAAAAAAAGCAAATCAACCCTAACAATTTGGCAAAAAACTGTAATTTTTTTCCTGAGAAAGGGAGAGTGTGCAGGCGAGATAGGGATATTTTACGCAGAGGGTGATATGTGTGTGTCTAATCTGGTGTTGTTATAAAGAACATTTAGCGTCGCCAAATTGAGCGATGCTAAAACTCGACATTAGCATCGCTACTTACTAGCAACGTAAATGCTTTACTTTTAGCGCCGCTATATCGACATGGCGACGTCAAATATTGAAATCTTTTTGGCGACGCTAAATAGTGTGTGTGTGTGTTTATATATATATTTTTTATTTTTAAATATTACACAACAATATTTTTAATTTTGTATATAATGTACAAATAGCCTAATCGCTATTAAATTAATTTCAGCTCAATTTCATCGTCTAATATAAACTCATCTTCGACTACATCTACTTCTCGGTCGTCATCTTCTTCTTCGTCATTATCATCCAAGTTTTTGATGATCTAAATAGCATTAATGTCATATCATGCAAGCTGAATACTGACAATATGACACGAATCCAGCCACTACTCAAGAAACATTAGATGTCACGGCCAGTAATATAGTAGAGCCTTTGTAAGTGCCAACGGGGCCAATCACATGCTAGAAAGCTAAGAAGATCAGATACGCAATGGCAGGACTAGCACAAAATGTCATGGCCGAGTGTAACAGACAACTCCAGGCATATTGGCATCATATGAGGGGTTCAATGGAGTGGGTCCAAAGCTATTTCATGTGGCCCAAGTCATTCCAGAAGATGCGCAATAGCCGATTTTGAAGATAAGATATTTTTGAAGAATTTGGCCATTTTATGCCTTATATGTAATTCGGCCAAATGAGCCTGTGTTTTGACTTTTTGATTGACATGTTGACTATAGTTAAGCTATTTGTAACTTAGTTAGCTAGATCATTTTGTTCAAATTGGATTAGAACTAAGTTGGTTAGTTAAATGACCTATTAGGCATTTTTAAATATGATGCCACTTTTGTTGACTTTTATTTTTGATCTTTTCGCCACTTGCATAAAGATCTTAGTGGGGGATATTTATTTAAATTAGTAAATGACTACTAAGAGCTTTACCTTTATGTAGCCATTGGATAGTTTTATGACATTTTGATCTTTTTACCTTTTAAGGGTATTTTAATAAATTTGCCTTGCATATATATTGTAAACTTTGTCTTCTTCGATAATAACATACCATTTTCAAAATTTTCTTCAAAGAAAAGGCTATAGCCAAAATTCAAGCTTAAGGGAGGGATTCCCCTTTGTTTCAGCTTTGACTTATCTAAGGCATGACAACCTTGGTGGCGTCTTCGTGCTAACAGAATACTACAATGAATCATTTTAATGGTTCTCAAATAAAATTTCTTTGTAGGTCTTCTTTGTGTCTTTGGAAGGGTATTGTTCCTACAAAATCAAATTTGCAGTTCTTGGGTTTCTATCCGTTATGAGGGATTTGCTTGGCCTAATCATCCAAGAGAGTTCCGCGTCATTTGGTATCAGATCTTAGGGTTCAAAGGTTTGATTTTTCTATCTTTACTTTGTGTTTTTCATATAGTCCTTGTTGTGTGTAGGTTTCATAGTGAATTTCAATTCTACTACTAGTATATTGATACCTTTACACCATAACACTTGTTCAACAATAAAACTACTATGTAACACAGTGATTGCTTACTTATCTGAAATATCTGTTAAGCTTCTAGGATTCTCCCTCTATTCTGTTTCCTGAACAGTCTCAACTTACTACCCCCATCATCCATAAGTGGGGGGAAACTAATTATGTACATATTTCGACACCCTATCACATATTGACATATTCGATTTCTAACTCTAGTTGGAAAAATATCTATAGTTAGACTCACTTGTCTCTATAGGATATCATAAACTATAGTAAGTGTAGACATACTAAAGAATCGATGATACTGGAGAGTAACCCCTTATATATAGGTACCTTGGGCATACCACACATATAAGACACTATCACCATCTTACTGCAGTCACTGACCCCAAAACCTGGCTCTGATACCATATATGTAAGACCCACAGTGCGGAGACATTACCGGCAGGTGATGGATCCTCACCACCACCCTAAGCCTCTAAATATCATTAAACTTTCTTAACTATTTCTTTGATTGTATTAGTATAATAGACATTTATTAAATTATTTCTTGAACCAAGTAATATCGTACGAACAACTTACAAACTTTAAATAAATAATTATACCTCATATAGATGACATTATATATCATTAGACTTGACTCACACCGACATATATGCATTCTATCTGAATGCGAACAACAATTTAACATGACAGACCCATATTCTAGTGACTGCAGTAAACTCCATTCCTCAATCTTTAGGCTCATGTGCTGTTATGGCTCACTAGATAAAGCTACCTGCAAAACAAACTGTGGAGTTGGGAGGGGGGGTCAAATTGTTTGAACGACCTGGTGAGTTGATACAAAAAAAAAAAAAAAAAACACAAGAAAAATCGAAAACATATCCATAAATCATTTTTCATGCATGTACTGTTGAAAAACATATCAAACGCTCAACGCCCAAGTAGCGCGCAAAGACTGAGCAAGGAACGAACGATCCCTTGTCGACAAGGTAACGGGTCATACCATTTCAGATGGATGAGACCCTAACGATCACCCTGGCAGAAACATATGATGAGTCGTAAAAATATAAAAACATGCAACGAGCGTCGGGGCGGAAACATAACAATGATCGATCATCTCAGCAGAAACATATAATTAGCTCAGAAATCATAAAAACAGTAAACAAGCGCTGAGACGGAAGTATAAAAACATCATGCATATTCTTCATCAATTTGAAACCTCAAAATTTGAAAATAAATTTAAAACATAAGTCAAGAAAACATAAAACAAAGCATCCACTCACAGTGCTATGGTAATTCGAGAACGGTACACGGTGTGGAGGACCGTCGAGTATCCTGGCATCGATCTAAAGCCAAACAACTGTTAGTTTTTATAACTCGGGATATTTTCATATGAAATAAAAGAATATGTAATGTATGAATTCTTAATCTTTCTGAATATATGAAATATTTATGGCATCTATGAATTTTACGGCTTAGGTTTCGAGTTACGCAAATGTGATAGCAAAATTCCAATTAATAGGGCAGGTCAGGAGGAAAATCCTCTGCTCAATAGTTAACTTCACAAATTCACTGTGACTAATTGAGATGGAATCTAGAGCTAAAATTGTAATAGAATGGGATTTCATATGTCTAGTTTATGTCGGTTTTTACGGATCTCAGTTTCGATTTCAGAAACTTAAGTACCAAGGCAAAATTCAGGGGTGGTCAGAAAAAAAACTGGGTGTATTCGCAGCAGGTCACCCAACTTCAAAAATTCGGTTTGGCTTCATCCTAAGCCCAAAAAATCTGATTTTTCGATATGTTATTAATTTATGTATCTACATAATTTTACGGATCTTGATTTTGATCTACCAAACGAAAAATATGGTGCGTTTACGTATTCGTATCGGAATGAGATGGAATCGAAATGAGTTGGAATGAGAATGGTAAATCGAAATCAGAATTAGTTGTTTACTTAACTGTAGGAATCGGAATCAGAATGAAGCAGTATACCATTGATGTGTTTTTACTTTGTCCATAATCGAAATGAATTGTTAAAAATTACAAAAATACCCTTAGTTATAATTATAATTAATTTATTATTTATTAATTATTATTAAATTTTGATGTATTAAATCACTCAATGTTAATTATTATTTATATAAAATATTAAATATTATTTTATTATTAATATTGATAATATTTTTATTTATTATATATTTTTAAGTATTAATTTAATTATTATTAATGTATTAAATTATTAAATATTAATATATTCTTTTATTAAATTATTATTTTATTAAATAGTAAATTTATTTTTTTTATTAATTATTGATTAATTATTAATACATTTATTTTATTATTTATAATTAATTTAATTAATTATCTTAGGATATTTTTTTCAATTTCCCATCAATAGTGGGAATGAGAATCTCATTCCCATGGGGGTGGTGTGAATGGGATTCTCATTCCTCATTCCCAAATTTGTGGGCCTCACACCTCATTCCCATTCTCATTCCCATTTTTATTCAATTTTAATGAAGTAAACAACCTTATTGGAAATGATTCACATTCCTCCATTCTCATTCCCTCAAATAAACACACCATGGGTGTATTCGCAGCAGGTTACCCAACTTCAAAAATTCGGTTTGGCTTCATCCTAAGCCCAAAAAATCTGATTTTTCGATATGTTATTAATTTATGTATCTACATAATTTTACGGATCTTGATTTTGATCTACCAAAAGAAAATATGGTCGAATCTTTAGACCTTGTTCTGTGAAGACAACAGTCAGGTCACCTGAAAAACTACCAAGTTTCGAATTTTACTGCAATTTCATCTTGTATCCAAAAATTTTAATTTTTTAATATGTTGAACCTTAACATGTATAGTTTGTTTAAAAGTTTTTATTTCATCAAACAAAGGTCTAGGATTTATGTTACAGCTAAAAATAAAACAGCCTGTCTAGAGTGTCAAGAAGCTGAAACTTGTTGCCTGTCTTCACTAACTTACTCCCCTATATAATCCATTTACTTCAGCTATAAATTTCATACATTCTAACACCCTAATCAAATATTTCCAAACATAAATCATGCTGAATAACTCAATCCTACCATGGCCGAATTTCAACAAATACTTGCTATGCATTTTCACTTCCTAACCCATACTCATCTCTTCCATGCTATCATTTACCCTGTCAAAAACCAACATTCCTCAAACCTGGAATTTATGGTTTTAAAATCATTTTAGGGTTTTTCATGAACAAATAAATTATCTCATTAGTTTTCATTATCCTTTATCATTATCTACCACACAATTATTACTTCATCAGACAAAATTTTCCTCAAGCCACCGAACAATGAGCAATTTAATTTTTCGAAAGTTTTCTTACCTCTTTAGGATGTAGAGAACTTGGTAAGATTAATCCCCAAAGCTTGTAGACACCATTAGATGCTTGACACTCTTTACTTTCCTTACTCTCCAATTCACGAATTGAAGAACTATTTTCTCTATTTCTTTTTATAGCTTGAGTTATTCTTATGTCGCGGCAAGAAATGAATTGCTTGCCTTACGTTGCTTCTTTTAATTTGTTATGAAAGAAGTAGAACACACTAGAAACTGCCGACCAAGGGATGTTATTGGGCCTTAATTTTATTTTTTTTTAAAGCCCAATGTCATGGATATAATCTCATCAATTTATCTCATAATGGGCCCAAATGTTGGCCTACTTTAATACAACTTTCCTAGACCCATTATACCCAGTTTCACATAAATCTCATTGGCCCATTAGACTTAGCACATATTTTAATTCACTAATTTCCTTAAGTTTGGAAAAAAAAAAACTATCCCGACCATTCGAAATTCTAATTAATTACTTTTTTTTGTTACAAAATTTCGACTGTTACATTGTGTCGTGAGGAGACATTGTCGTGTGCAAGGTACCGAGTGAAGATAATGTAGCAGACCCGCTTACGAAGGTCATTCCTCCGAAGTTATTTGATAAACATGTGGAGTCGATGGGTATTAGATACAATCGATATTGGTACTAGAGCAAGTGGGAGATTTTGTTAGGGTTGGTGCTCTGAGCTCCAATTTTATTATATATTTCCTTATAAATACTTATGTTACATTTTATTATGAATAAAATGAACAGTTTCTTTTATATAACTTCTTCTTTAATATGGTAAAGACGTAACCGACCTTAGAATGATTAGTTATGATAATGTTGCAAAAGCGTCACAACTGACATTGAGTTGTATCATGATGTTGTCATTATTAGACTATTCCCGGTCAAGGTTTACACAACTTGGTCAGTAAAGTAAACCTGTTGAGGGTGCTACATGTCATATATTGGAATCTTGGATTCCGATGGTTTCTCAGTGAACCATGAGTCTTGGAGACTAGTATAGACGTGTAGGTGTTTATAGCGGATAAACATTGAATGACTCACCAAAGATTCTTAATGGATGGTACACCAACGTCAATAAGAATCTTCTCGGGTTAAGTGAGCATAGCGATTCTTCGACTTGAGATACCACTGTGGATATATGAGTTATCCTCCACACTTAGATGGTAATCACGTCACCGATCTATTTAGATTAGACCTCCGCCTGTTCGTAGGGTGTGGACTGATGCTCAAAATATCATGTGTGTATCAAGATAAGATCTGCCAGCTCTGTGTACAGAGCATAGATATTCAAATATAGAATTAGCAATCTGTTAAATCCATGGGCCCGTGGTACACTGTAGAAATTAGTTCTAAGTGTTTTTTGAGAGATTGCTAATAGAAACGTCGACGTGATTACATATATAGAGATTTGATGTTTGTATCTATATCACTGGATTAATCCGGATTCCTGTGACGGATGGATTATACTTATGCAGTGACCTCGACCAGTATGATTCATGGAGTTTATCTGTATTCGTCAGAATTGATGAGTGGTAAACAGATCACTATTTCCCACTCCATTGACTTAATATTTTGTATAGTTTCTTAAGTTTTGTGAATATTTTGATGTGTTTTGTGTTATTTTGTAGATAAATAAAATAACAGGACTCTCTAGAATCAAATCGGGGCCAAAACATTGAAAAACGGACAAAAATGACAAAAATATAAATTTCATACTAAAATGCGTCGTTTGCTAAAATGGGCCGTCTGCTATCATACGCCGCTAACATGCGCCAGACACGTGTCAAAATCATAGCAGACTTGCTAACATGCGCCTCCCACGTGTCAACATCACAGTAGTCTTGCTAATGTGCACCGAACACGTGTCATCATCCCATATTGCCGATATTTACTATGCAAGCGTCGCGACACCAAGCACCTACACGTCGCGACGCTAAACCAATAATTCAGTTGCTGACACTACCGACGCCACGTGTCACCACTCCGCGAAGCCCGTGCCACACGTCCAAAATCTTCGGAGCGTTGCGACGCGCATGGTTGCACGTGTCGCGACACGTGAGACCCATTGATGCCTATAAATTCAGGCCAATTTCATTTGCAAATTCATATTTTCTTCTGAGGAATTCCTTAAGAATACTAAGAAGATTGTATCTTACTTGTTTATTTACAGCTTTCCGTATTTAATTTTATTTAATTTACGCAATAGTTCTTTCTTTTCTTTACTTTTCAGTATTTATTTTATTGTTCAGTATGAGGAGGTAACTCCTCTCTGCTGGGGTGAAAGGTAAAGCTTTTATTACTAATATTTAGATTAATCTCCCTTAATTATAATATATAAACTATCTAAAACCTAACTTAATGGGATACCGCCTTTTATGGTCGGTTGGACTTTAATTGAATTGATATTAACCTGACTAAATTGGATACCGACTTTATGGTCGGTTGGAATTAATCATAAATTCGACTTAATCAAGATACCGCCTATATGGTCGGTTGGTAATGTCATGCAAAGTTAATATATTATAATAAGGGATATATATAAATTAGAGGTAATAAAAGTGGATTCTCTAACCCCAGTATTTTCTTTATTATTTTATTTATGTTTTTAATTTCCAGTATTTACTTTATTTCATTTACTTTATTTAAGCTTTTACTAGCCTTAGATATGTGTCGTAACTAAATCTGTTATTTAGGGTTGTGATGAATTCCAATATCATCAATTTATAATGTGTTATTTTATAGTTTGGGTAATATAAATGTTTATTTATTAAGTCTTAAGCTTAATGCTTCTTGTTAACTGGCCATTAATAAGATTGATGCGGTAAACTTAAAATAAACGTGACGAATGAATTTTAGGTTTTAGCCTTAGACATAATAGCCAACGATCTCCCTTAAGGATTAGATACCCCTTAATAGATTTCTTTCCAGGATAGACATATACCTTTCGGGCGGGGGTAGCCATAATTGGAACTTAAACTTAATGAATTTAGGTAACTTGGTTAACATAGACATATGATTATGGGTTTATACTGGGTATTTGCATCTGACCATCGACAAAGGCTTTTGCATAATTTCGTGTTCCAGGTTATAAACCAATATTTACACAAACATAAGATAACCACTTCATCTTTAAAATATATTGGAAGAATTCACAACCTTGGATAGTTTTTCTTATATTGAATTTCCCTTTAATTTACTTTCGCACTATTTTTATACTTGTCTTTAGCTAAAATCACCATCAAATCAACAACCAATCTATATAGATACTCGTAAACATTTGGCTTCATAAATTCATAGCTTAGGTATAATAGTCCTCATGGGATCGATACATTTTATACTAATTGAACGATAAGTGCGTTTGTGTTATACGTGTGTGATCACGCCGGTCAAGTTTTTGGCGCGTTGCTGAGGACTTATTTATTTTTCACTATGGTTTTTGGGGTTAGATACCGTTACTTGTATCTATTTCTTTTTACTTATTGTTTTTTGTTTTCTTGTGTTTCAGGTTCTCAGACACTATGAGAAGAACTACGAAGCTTTGAAATCTGTCCCTTGACCCAAAATGATTGAAGAACAATCAGACAATCGTAAGAAGGGAAAGGCGCGAAGGCCAAGAAACATGATCAACATGGAACCTGAACCTTTGAGGTTGCACACCACATCCACATTCTCATAAACACAGTTCCGGTGATTGACGGTTTCATTTCTTGTATCGTACTTCTTCTCTTACCAGTAAATGCACGTGACATTTAAACACACATCAAATGATACAACAACAGTCAGTTCAGTTTGGGGGAATGCAACTAAAGATCCTAATGCCCACATCAGCAACTCCTGGAAGTTTTCGGCACATTCAATTACAACCGAACGGCAGAAGAAGGAATGAGATTGCGTGTTTTTCCATATTCCTTAAAAGACAGAGCTAAGGCTTGGTTACATTCACTACCAGCAGGTTCCATCACAACTTGGAACAATCTAGCCACCAAATTCCTTGCAAAATACTTTCCACCAGTCAGAATTGCAAAGTTGAGGAATGAGATTACATCATTTGTACAACATGACTCAGAATCCCTCTATAAAGCTTGGGAAAGATACAAGGATTTGCTCAGAAAATTTCCTCACCATGAGATTGCAAAGTGGCTACAAGTCCAAACCTTCTACAATGGACTTTCTGGACTGATGAAAACCACAATTGATGCTGCGACTGGAGGAGCTTTAATGGAAAAAGGAGAAGATCGGGCTTGGGATTTGATTGAAGAAATGGCCAACAAAAATTCTTTGTGGCCAACAGAAAGGAGCATGATTCAACGAATCGTAAGAATCTATGAAGTTAGAGCCAACACAGCAGTGAATGCCAAGCTAGATCAGATATGCAAATTCATGGAAAATCTCAGCATGCAAGGTAATGCTGGATCTGTAAGTTCACCATATGGGGGAGCACCAACAACAAACCAACATGATTAGACGGTGAATTATGTCAACAATTTCAACAGACAGGGAAATAATCCATATTCCAACACCTACAACCCAGGTTGGAGGAATCACCCTAATTTTTCATGGAACAGCAATTCAGGGCAAAGGAACAATCCACCACTAGGATTCCAACAGCAAAACAAAGGCCGGGAGTATGAAAAAGATCCAGGAATAACAGAAGTGTTGGCCTAGTTGAAAAAGTAAGAAGCAAAATATGATGCCTTAGCAGCTATGGTTCAAAATCAAGTAGCATTGAATCAAAGTCATTCAGCTTCTATAAAAGCACTGGAGAATCAAATAGGACAATTGGCTAGTGCTCAGAGTTACAGACCGCCAGGTAACCTTCCTAGCAACAAAGAACCAAATCTTAGGAACAGAGAGAATGAGCAATGTCAAGCCATCACTTTGAAAAGCGAGACTGAAATCAACAAAGATGTTGGAGTCAAGGTATCCACTGAGGAAGTTCCAAAAGAAAGCAGCGAAACAGAACCACAGATGGAGGAAAATAAGCGAAGGAAAATTATCAAGAAAGATTCACTCCACCTCCACCTTTTCCACAGCGTCTCCAAAAAAAGAAACTGGACAAGCAGTTTGCTCGATTCTTAGAGGTCTTCAAAAAGCTGCATATCAACATTCCATTTGTAGAAGCATTGGATCAAATGCCCAGCTATGTCAAATTCATGAAAGATATTTTGTCATGAAAATGGAGATTGGGAGATTACGAGACAGTAGCATTGATAGAAGAATGCAACGCCATCATTCAGAGGAAACTTCCCCCAAAGTTGAAAGATCCTGGCAGTTTCACTGTCTCATGCACCATTGGAGAACATTACATCGGTAAAGCTTTGTGTGATCTAGGTGCTAATATTAATTTGATGCATTTTTTGATTTACAGGAAACTGCAAATTGGAGAAGCAATGCCTACCTCGGTCTCTCTGCAACTTGCTGATAGAACACTCGTATTTTCGAGAGGTGTAGTTGAAGATGTGCTGGTCAAAGTTGACAAACTCATTCTTCTAGCAGATTTCATTATCCTTGACATGGAGGAAGACAAAGATGTACTTATCATCCTTGGGAGACCATTCTTGGCTACAGGTCGAACTGTTATTGATATACAAAAAGGAGAACTAACCATGAAAGTACAAGACCAAGAAGTTACCTTCAATGTTTTCAAAGCCATGAAATTCTCGAGTGATGAAAATGAGGATGAATGTTTCAGAATTGATGTTGTAGATAGTATCATCCAGGATACTGAAGCACTGCCACTTCCCACAGATAAACTTAAAGATTGCATCACCAACATGACTGATAGTGAGCTAGATGAAGAAATTCTGGAATGAATCAACTATCCTGACAGACTATTTAGCTTCAAATCGACACCACTGGTGGAAAGTTTGGAATTACCGAAAAATGAACGAATCAAGCCCTCAATTGAAGAACCACCACAACTAGACTTGAAGCTACTTCTGAGCCATCTCAGGTATGTATTCTTAGGAAACTCTTCTGAATTACCTGTGATTATTTCTTCGTCGCTAACATTGGAGCAGGAAGAAAAATTGCTGAGAGTATTACGAGAACACAAGAAAGCCATTGGCTGGACTATAGCAGACATTCGAGGCATTAGTCTATCATTTTGCATGCACAAAATTCTGATGAATGACGAGTACAAAGCCACAGTGGAGCATCAACGGAGACTGAATCCAATTATGAAGGAGGTGTTGAAAAAAGAAATTATCAAATGGTTGGATGCCGGCATCATCTACCCCATCTCTGACAGCACGTGGGTGAGTCTTATGCAATGTGTGCCAAAGAAATGAGGAATTACTGTAGTCACAAATGAAAATAACGAGTTGATTCCAACAAGAACGGTGACTGGATGAAGAGAATCCATGGACTACAGGAAGTTGAACAAAGCAACAAGGAAATATCATTTTCCGCTGCCATTCATTGACCAGATGTTAGATAGATTGGTGGGACATGAGTTCTATTATTTTCTGAACGTTTATTCTGGGTACAATCAGATTGCCATCGCCCTAAAAGATCAGGAGAAAACCACTTTTACATGTCCGTATGGAACTTTTGCTTTCCGTAGAATGCTATTTGGACTATGTAATGTTCCTGCCACATTTCAACGTTCCATGATGGCCATCTTCTCAGACATGCTGGAACAATGTATGGAGGTTTTCATGGAAGATTTTTCTGTGTTTGGAGATTCTTTCGATCACTACTTGCAAAATCTGGAAAATGTGTTACAAAGGTACGAAGATACCAACCTGATACTCAACTGGGAGAAATATCACTTCATGGTACAAGAAGGTATTGTCCTGGGACATCGGATCTCACAAAAGGAAATTGAGGTAGACAAAGTAAAGATCGAAACAATTGAAAAACTACCTCCACCATCATCTATCAAATGGATTCAGAGTTTTCTCGGACATGCAGGTTTTTACAGGAGATTTATCAAAGACTTCTCAAAGATTGCTAAACCTCTGTGCAATCTTCTAGAGAAAGATGTGCATTTTAACTTCACCAAAGAATTCCACGAAGCTTTTGAGATCTTGAAATAGAAGTTGATCTCTGCTCTCATCATAGTAGCACTGGATTGGACTCTTCCATTTGAGGTGATGTGCTATGTTAGTGATTTTGCTGTAGGTGCAGTTTGGGGACAACGCAAAGAAAAAATTTTCCATACCAATTACTACGCCAGCAGAACTCTCAATGAAGATCTACTCAACTACACAACCACTGAAAAAGAGTTGCTTGCAGTTGTGTTTATTGTTGATAAATTCCGCTCTTATCTGTTGGGTCCCAAAGTGGTGGTCTACACAGATCATTCAGCAATCAAATATCTAATCGTGAAGAAAGATTCCAAACCTAGATTGATCTGTTGGGTGCTTCTGTTGGGGTTGGTGCTCAGAGCGCCAATCCGGATCGTATTTATGTCTGATTCATGAATACAAACATCCTCTTTTCCATAATATTACTTATTTATGGTTGCACCTCTTGTTTTTATATACGTATTCGATCTGATTACGATTAGATTGAAACTATATGGTTTAGTGATATGTATATATTAGACAAAGGTCTGATATATATAATGCAGTACACAGTTACAAAGGTAGTTTGTAATTGACATTGGGAAGTGTCACTGCTAAATGTATATTATCAAATATAGTTCCTGGTCAAGATTCACTAACACGGGTCGGTTAGTCAAATCCGTTGAGACCAGTACATATCGTATATCGAGACTTGGTCCGATGGTTTATCCCATTGAACCATGAGTCTAGGGAGACTCGTATAGACGTGTAGGTGTTTATAATAGATAAACACTGAACGAATCACCGAAGATTCTTAATGGATGGTATACCAATGTCAATAAGAATCTTCTCGGGTTGAGTAGCATAGTGGTCATTCGACTTGAGATACCACTTTGGATGTATGAGACATCCTTCACACTTAGATGGCAGTCACGTCACCGATCTATTTAGATCAGACCTCCGCTTGTTCATTGGGTGTGGACCGATCCTCAGGATATCCTGTGTGTATCAAGATAAGATCTGTCAGTCCTGTGTACAGGGCATAGGTAGTCCATATGTGATTAGCAATCAGTTAAATCTATGGCCATAGTATACTTCGGAAATTAGTTCCGAATGTTATTTATAGATTGCTAATAGAATCGTCGACGGGATAATACCTATAGAGATTTGACGTTTACATCTATATCTCTGGGATTATCCGGATATCTGTGACGGAGGGATTATACGTATGCAATAACCTCGACCTGTATGAATCAGCTAGTATATCCATGGTCGTCATAATTTACGAGTGGGTAAATTATGGACACGAAATTGGATTTTGTGACGGATATACCTGAATATAGAGAGTCTCACTAATGAAATATACTCGTAGAGTACTAGGGCAACATTTATGAATAATACTGATTATTTATAAGTCGTTTAGAGATTAAACGAAAAATACATGCGAATGGACCTAATAGTCATTTCTTAATTATTGTGTATTTGTACTTAATGATAGATTTTGTTAAATACACATTAATTAAATGTCAAATTGTGATATTTGAAATATATCATCAATATATATGTATTTGGATATTTAAAGTAAATATTATACATATATTTAAAATATTTGTATTTAAATAATTATTTAATTGTTAAATAATTAAATTAATTAAAAATATAAATATCCTAAGTTTGTGATATTTTTGGAAATGTTTTAGTTGCCATTGTTGACTTGTTTGGAATAATTAAAGTGTAATGATAAAAAGCAAATGCAAGTTGATTAAAGCTTTAAATGAAATAAAGTAAAAATATCTAGATATTTTTATTTATTTTACTTCCAATTTCGACCAAGGGCTATTTTTGTGAATTATATATTGTTTTGTTTCATTTTTAGGGTTTAACAAGTTCATTTGAGACAAAATAAACATAAAAGAAGTTGAGAGAAAAACTTGAAGGCAAAAGGAAAAAGCTTGGAAATCGTTGAGTTTTGTAAGTTTTTCTTTAAAGCTTTCAACATGGAAATTATTTCTAACAATCTTGGAATCATTTTTTGTTGCTTTGATGTTCTTTCTTCTATTATATTTTGTGTTTATTTGGTTGAGAACTTGTGTGAAAGATTGATGCATGTAAGTGAGCTTAAACTTGTTTTAAAGCTTTACTTTTGTTTTTGGAAAATCAAGTTGCCATTCTAGAGTTGGTAAGCCACTCCTTGGTGACCTAGAATTGTTCTAGAGTTATTTCAAAGTGGTGAGTCTAGATTGGTGAAGTATTGAATGGATTAAAGTGTTGGATTTTAAAGATTTGGTAAAATTGGACAATTTGATGAAATTGAAAAATTAGGGTTCGTAACCCTCTCCAAATTTGGGGCTTTTCATATATGTGATGTATTATGGTATGAATATGATGCATGTAAAATTTTAGGTTAATTGGATTTGATCTTGGCAAGTTTTGAACAAAATGGACCAAATTGTAATTAATTGGAAATTTTGGGGTGCTCACGGAAATTGCTCAAAAATTGGGGATTTGTGTGAAATCTGATTTTGATGCATTATATGTGTTGAAAAAATTTTTAGAAATGATTTAGAATCATCCAAAATTGTATTTGACAACTTTTGGACTAAAATGATCAATTTATAAAGTTTTGGGGCAATTCGGTAATTACCAAGAAATTTGATCTCTTGTGTAATTTTTTAGAATTTGATAATTGGATAATTAAATAAATAATTTTCTTTGATTGATCCGAGAAAAAATTTTTGAAATCGAAAAATTTTGATTTTCCGCGATTCCGCTGCATTACCGATATTCTGCCATAAAACCCCAACAAAATGGTATCAGAGCAAGTCTGATTCTGGACACCCCGATATGATTAGCCCTTTAAAATCTAGTGTTTGTTCTTTTATTTACTTGTTGCATGCATATATTTATTTAATTTGATTAAATAAATTAAAAGAATATTTTATGGAAATCCCCGCTTAATAAGGTTTTAAAGTAACTGGTATTTGGAATACTTGTTTCTTGGTTCGCCTTGTCAATACGGTTTATAAATATTTTTCCGTGACTACATCCGAGACCGTTCTAATTGTTTCATGAATTAGTTCATGATATGTGCTAATTGTTTGCGCAACGAAAGCAGTGTGAGCTTATTAAAGGTTTGACCTTTATAGTATGACAGTGAGAAAGATTATACTCAGAAATCTATTGTAGATTCTGAGGAAACTTGTCTCTAGTCACACTAATTGAACAATTTAAGATCTGTTGGTTAATGTTGATATTAAACTGTACATTTTGGCTAAAGAATGCAAACTGGCGTTTTTGAATGACTTATTCAGATAAGAGATCAGTTGTGATTTATTTGTTTGAAGAGTTCATTCTGGAATGTCCCTAGAGTTTGTGTTCTACTGAGATCGCAGTTTAGTGTTCTAGCTTATAGAGCCTATTGTAGACTCGGATAAGTCTTCCAGAATTATGTGTTCTCTGTTTTTGATATCGTCAAATTGTTTGATCTTGTCAAATTATAGAGATACATATGTGATTGAAGGGTTAATGGGAGCGTACAAATTACTTTCTAGTGTTTTATATCCTAACGACATTATCATTATTATGGTAATAATTAGATGTTTGTAAGGTAAAAGATTTACCTAAGTCTTCTTTACTCCGTGAAAGCAGTGGGAGTAGTCTCTGTTATATTTGATATAAGGTTTTATATAAGATATAAAACTAAGAGACTTGTGAGATACTCCTATTATTCGTACATTAGATATGATCTAATAAAGGACATAACTAGGCTATCTGTATGACAGTTAGTATAACTGTTGGACAGTTATTGTGTGTCTTATATAAATTATTCATCTTTCGTAAATGATGATTCCTTTTTCGAAAAAGATATTGATTAGAATGTCTAATCAATCTTATGTATCATTTGATGATGACATAATAAATACTTTATAATGTGCGATTGTAGATATCGATTTAATCGTAATTGTTACGAGTTATTTTGATATCCTATAGACCATATGATGGATCTTGAAACACGTTCTTTGTGATATTTGAGATATTAAGAACGAGTTTCTAATTCATGGAGAATACAGTCTGCAACCATTAGGGTCATATTAGTTTTGAGACTAATTATGACGTTAGACAGTCTACGTCATAAAGAGTCACAAAAGATGCAGTGGGAGTGTCACGCATGATTCTACTGTTATAGTGGAATTAGATGCAACTTATGAAGTATTGACTTATGAAGTTGCATAATGACCTTATAAATTAGAAGTTTTATATTGGTGTTGTGTTTGCGGTTGTCTGCATAGTATTTTGGATTTGATCCCTGAATACTTGGACAACTCAGTAGCTGTAGCACAATACTGATGTAGTGTTTAATTCATATTAATGTATAATTTAGATTCTACAAAATATGAAAGATACTGGCTATGGGAAACAATTGGGTTTGTTTGACAAACTCCTTATGTTTAAGCGGACCTACTTCTTGTTGCCTACCTCTTAGGTGTTAGGTGAGCTTTTCAAGGCTATGTGTATACGATGCACATTGAGATGTGTATATGATACCGTGGATTGGCACAAGAGCAAGTGGGAGAAATTGTTGGGTTTGGTGCTCAGAACGCCAATCTGCATCGTATTTATGTCTGATTCATGAATACGATCAATTCCTTTTTCCATAATATTACTAATTTATGGCTGCACCTCTTGTTTTTATATACGTATTCGATCTGATTACGATTAGATTGAAACTAAATGTGGTTTAGTGATATGTATATATTAGACAAAGGCCCGATAATATATGATGCAGTACATAGGTACAAAGTTAGTTTGTAATTGACATTGGGAAGTGTCACTGCTAAATGTATATTATCAAATATAGTTCCTGGTCAAGATTCACTAACAGGAACTATATTTGATAATATACGAAAAATACATGCGAAGGGACCTAATAGTCATTTCCTAATTATTGTGTATTTATACTTAATGATAGATTTTGTTAAATACATATTAATGAAACGTCAAACTGTGATATTTGACTAATATCATAAATATATATGTATTGGGATATTTAATGTAAATATAATACATATATTTAAAATATTTGTATTTAAATTATTATTTAATTATTTAATTGTTAAATAATTAAAATTAATTAAAATATAAATATCTTAAAGTTGTGATATTTATGGAAATTCTTTTAGTTGCTTTATTTGACTTTAAGAAAATCATTAAATGGTTTGATGATGACTTATGCAAGTTGATAAAGTAAATTAATTGAAACAAAAATATCTAGATTTTTATACCACCAAATTCGGCCAAGGGCCACTTTTGTGAAGTATAAATTATTTTGTTTCAATTTTAGGGTTAACAAGTTCATTAGATACCAAATAAAACATAAAAGAAGATGAGAGAAAAGCTTGAAGGCCTAAAGAATAAAGTTTGGAAAAATCATGTTTTTGTAAGTTTTTCTTCAAAGTCTTCAACATGAAATATGTTTCTAACTTGCTTAGCTTCATTTTGTGATGCTTTGATGTTATCTCTACTCTTATAGTTTGTGTTTTTATGGTTGTGATCTTGAATGAAAGATTGATGCATGTAAGTAAGCTTGAAATGGTTTCAAAGCTTCACTTTTGATTTTTAGAATTCAAGTTGCCATTCTAGAGTTGGTAAGCCACTCCTTGGTGACCTAGAATTGTTCTAGAGTTGTTTCAAAGTGGTGAGGCTAGATTGGCGAAGTATTGAATGGATTAAAGTGTTGGATTTTAAAGATTTGGTAAAATTGCTCAATTTGATGAAATTGAAAAATTAGGGTTCATAACCCTCTCCAAATTTGGGGCTTTTCATATATGTGATGTATTATGGTATGAATATTATGCATGTAAAATTTTAGGTTAATTGGATTTGAGCTTGGCATGTTTTGAACAAAGGGGACCAAATTGTAATTAATTGAAAATTTTGGGGTGCTCACGGCAATTGCTCAAAAATTAGGGATTTGTGTGAAATCTGATTTTGATGCATTAGATGTGTTGAAAAATATTTTAGAAATGATTTAGAATCATCCAAAATTGTATTTAACAACTTTTGGACTAAAATGATCAATTTACAAAGTTTTGGGGCAATTCGGTAATTACCAAGAAATTTGATCTCTTGTGTAATTTTTCAGAATTTGATAATTGGATAATTAAATAAATAAGTTTATTTGATTAATCCAAGAAAAATTTTGAAATCGGAAAATTTTGATTTTCCACTATTCCGCTGCGTTACCGATATTCCTCCTTAAAACCCCAACACACATATCTAAGGCTAGTAAAAACTTAAATAAAGTAAATGACATAAAGTAAATACTTGATATTAAAAACGTAAATAAAACAATAAAGAAAAGCTGGGGTTAGAGGATCTACTTTTATTACCTATAATTTAGATATCTCCCTTATTATATAATATATTAACTTTGCATGACATTACCAACTGACCATTTAAGCGGTATCTTGATTAAGTCAGATTTATGATTAATTCCAACCGACCATAAAGGCAGTATCCAATTTAGTCAGGTTAAAATCAATTCAATTAAATTCCAACCGACCATAAAGACGGTATCCCATTAAGTCAGCTTTTAGATAGTTTATATATTATAATTAAGAGAGATTAATTTAAATATTAGTAATAAAAGTTTTACCTTTCACCCCAGCAGAGGAGAGTTACCTCCTCATACAGAACAGTAAAATAAATACTGAAAGGTAAAGAAAAGAAAGAACTATTGCGTAAATTAAATAAAATTAATACGGAAATCTTTAAATAAACAAGCATGATACAATCTTATTAGTATTCTGAAGGAATTCCTCAGAAGAAAATATGAATTTGCAAATGAAATCTGCCTGAATTTATAGGCATCAATGGGTCTCACTGTCGCGACGCGTGCAACCTTGCGCGTCGCGACGCTCCGTACATTTTGGACGCGTGGCACGGGCTTCGCGGAGATGGTGACACGTGACGTCGGCAGCGTCGGTAACTAAATTATTAGTTTGACGTCGCGATGCGTAGGTGCTTGGTGTCGCGACGTGTGTACAGTAAATGTCGGCAGCATGAGATGATGACACGTGTCCAGCGCACGTTAGCAAGACTACTGTGATGTTGACACAGGCAGACGCGTTACCAATAGCGCATGTTAGCAAGTCTGCTGTGATTTTGACACGTGTCTGGCATATGTTAGCCGCGCATGATAGCAGACGACGCATTTTAGCACGACGTATTTTAGCAGGAAATTTACATTTTTGCCCTTTTTGTCCGTTTTTCGATGTTTTGGCCCCGATTTGATTCCAGAGAGTCCTGTTATTTTATTTATCTACAAAATAACACAAAACACATCAAAATATTCACAAAACTCAAGAAACTATACAAAATATTAAGTCAGTGGAGTGGAAAATAGTGATCTAATTACCACTCATCACACCCTGGTCCTCGAGCAAAACAAAATACAATAACAACTTAAAAATAAAATTAAACTAAGCCATTTTCGTAGGGATCACAGTTGCATTTAGCGTATTCAACAAGCCTTTAAGCCCCTAGATGTCCCTAGTGGACGAGTTGTAGTCTCGTGAGGGCTTACAGCAACGATACCCACAAACGTCAATATAAAACTAATGCACACAAAAGCAAAAAGATAAGAGAAAAATAGAATAAACAAGTTAGTGACTAAACAAGTGAAACTCCTTATCCAAGTTAGTAGTTGTTTTCTTTCTTTCTAAATTACCAAATAAGTAAATTCTCCTATTATTTTTATCATTCTCCATATACACAACCAACAAGGTATTAATCAAATCATTGTGCCCATAATATTCATAAGTGTAGTTGAAAATAGAGTAATATTTTTATCCTAAAGTTATATCAGAATTCACACCTTTTTAGCAATGAAACTTTTTTTTTTCTAATTTTTTTTTATTTATATACAATATCTTCCATCCATGTAGCGAGTTTTGGGCCAGTGACTCTCAAACCAGTCGATTTTAGGGCACTGGGTGTTAAGACACCCTTACAGACTTAATTACTCGGATTTCAGATAAATATATATTTTATATAACATCTTCAATCCATGTAGCGAGCTTTAGGTCAGTGACTCCCAAACCAGTTGGTTTTAGCGCACTAGGTGTTAAAACACCCATACGGACTTAATTACTCGGATCTCAGACTTTTTTTTTTTAATTTTTTTTATTCCATCGCTTTTTTTTTAGATGTTTCCTCCAATTAAACTAGAGCACTGAGTATTACAATTTTTTCAATTACATCTCATGTCCGTATGTTACCATGCATATTGATAATACCTGTCAACTGAGCATATGAAAATCCAATTTAATCAGTTTTATGGAGAATTCACAAATTAAATCATTCAAAAGGAAATAACAAAAATTAACTTGTTACGAACTAGGTTGAGATACTTCTCAAGAGTGGAAATTCCTTACACAGCCATCTCACACCAATTTCTACTGATTTAGTCAAGTTAAAAACAAAAAAAAAATTAATTTTTTTTTGAAAATTTTTGACTAAAAATCAAATAAAAATAACACAATAAAAACAAGATACTAGCCAACTATTCCCTCCCCCAAACCTAATTGATACATTGTCCATAATGTCTTAAAATTAGAATAAGAGTTTAGAAAATAGTACCTGGTTAGCTGAAATTCTACATCTAAAATGAAAATTAAAGGTTAAGATCCAGATTTATCCGACGCTTTTTACCACGATCGTTATCAGACCAGTTTATTTAGGAAATGATAGGGTCAATTTGTGGTTCAAAGGCTAAGATTTGGTCAATTAAATCATGGGTAGTCTGGCAGTAAAGAGGAGATTTTTTACAGGTTTTGACATGAACCCATTTCTCCGGGCATCATCAAAAACACACAAAGAAAATCATAAAATCCATCAGCATTAAATAGTCCCATCGTTTTCTGGTGTATGTTCAAGTTCGTCCAAGATAACACTGTAAAAATTCCTCAATCGTACCCAAGCCACCTGGCAAAGCAATAAAAGCATACCTAGTACGGTTAGTTCCTCTCTGTTTGATGGTCCTATCAGATTTACCTCCGCCAAGGGTTTTGGGATGATTCCCAGAATTTGACTACCTCCTTCCTGAACAGCCTTTGAAACGATCCCCATTAGTCCAAAATTGCCACTGCCATATACTAAGTGCATATTCCTTTCAGCTATGACTTGACCCAATTCTTGTGCTGCCTCAACGAACTCTGGCTTAGAACCAATACTAGTACTGCAAAACACACAGATACTTACAACTCGTCTTCTTGAAGTGGCTTCCATTTTTTCTTAATACTTCTAACTCTAGATGTCTTTAAGAGTGCAATGATGAGCTGAATTTATAAAACCTGAAAAAGTGTGAGTAATAATAGCACTAGTACCTGCCAAATGATAATTATTAGCTAAACAGTAAAATATATCGTGAAAGTCAAAACGTCTGGATCCTGTCGGAGCAAATAAAAGAAAATAACAAAACAAATCATAATTATTAGTTAAAGACAAAGAGATAATAATATTTACAAGAAGTAACGGCTTGATTGACATCTATGTGTCAGGACAAGCTTCCCATCCAATTTTTTTATTAATTGGCAAACATGGTCTTTTAGAGTCACATTCCTGAGACTTAAATGTTGTCTTTCTTTACGAAATTGTGTATATAACATGTGAATTGCGTGATGCACATATCCACTGGGACCCGTCAAGAGTCAATGATATATCATCTAAGGACTCCTTACCCAAGCCATCCCTCATGAATTTAATTTTATCTTCACGGTTATCAGACATCATTCCTAAAGAATGTCAACGAGTGTTACATGTCATGCGTGCACATTTATAGCAAACAACTATTTTTTAGCTCTTCTTTTTTTAGCATAGGTGCTTCTTTCTAAACCAGGCAGATATGACACAAAGGAATCCGAGGACTCACCTGCCAATCAGACCCGTGCTTCAATAATCCAACGAATGTCATTAGACATACCTTTGATCATCAGTAATCTCATTTGATCCAAGCGAGCTTTGTATACTTTCATCAGAGAGTTTTGAGGGAGATAAGGAAATTGTTTTGTGAAGATTTGAGAGAACTTCTTCCATCCTGAAATGTGATTTTACCTACAAAATTAAGACATAAAAATATAAAACACACCAAATCACAATATATAAACAAATTGCATGGGTTGCCTCCCTGCTAGAGCTAAGTTTAACATCGTCAGCTAGACATGACTGCTCGAACGTTAGGTTGGATCAAAAAGTGTGACATTTTTTTTTGTCGCTCAAATGATTCTCCCCAATAGTGCTTAACACGCTGGCTGTTAACTTTGAATGTATCATTGGTATTAGGATCAAGTAACTCAACAGCTCCATATGGTAAAACCTGAGTAATCACAAATGGACCTGACCATCTTGATTTCAGCTTTCCAGAGAAAAGTTTCAACCTTGAATTGTATAACAACACTTGCTGCCTTAGTTCCAATTATCTGCGCACTATTTTTTTATCATGCCATTTCTTCGTCTTTTCTTTGTACAGTTTGGCATTCTCATAAGCCTGTAAGCGAAATTCCTCCAATTCGTTGAGTTGGTGGAGTCTTTTCTCTCATGCTGCTTGTGGATCAAGATTTAACTTCTTCAGTGCCCAATACGCTTTATGTTCAAGCTCCACTAGCAGATGGCACGCTTTCCCAAACACCATTCGATATGGGGACATACCGATGGGTGTCTTGTAAGCTGTCCGATAGGCCCATAGTGCGTCATCCAGTTTTGTAGACCAGTCTCTCCTTATTGATCCAACGGTTCTTTCCAAGATTCTTTTGATCTCTCTGTTTGAAACTTCAACCTGTCCATTTGACTGCGGATGGTTGGCAGTGGAAACTTTATGATTAACTTCATATTTGGATAGGGGTGCATCGAAATATCTATTGCAGAAATGTGTGCCTCCATCACTGATAATCACCGAGGTGTTCCGAAGCGAGTGAAAATATTATTTTTAAGGAATTTTATCACCACTTTTGAATCATTTGATGGCAGTGTAATTTCTTCAACCCATTTGGAGACATAGTCTACTGCAATTAGTATGTACAGGTTTCCGAATGACGGAACAAATGGTCCCATAAAATCAATCCCTCATACATCAAATATCTCCACTTTCAGAATATTTTGCAGAGGTCCTTCATTTCTCCTTGATATATTTCCTGTTCTCTGGCACCTATCAGATTGAAGAGCAAATAAGTAAGCATCTTTAAATAGATTGGGCTAGAACAAATCTGATTGTAAGACTTTAGCTGTAGTTTTATCTCCGCCGAAGTGTCTGCCGTATGATGATGAATGACAATGCTACAAGACACTATTTACCTCATCTTGTGGAACACAACGTCTCAGTAATTGATCAACACCTCGTTTGAACAGGTACGGCTCATCCCAGACATAGTGCTTGACTTCCTTGAAGAAATTTTTCCGTTGTTGATGTTTCCATTCCAACAACCATTTTCCTGATACTATGTAGTTTACATAGTCAGCATATCAAGGGACATCCTATTGTTTCATGGCAAACAACTGTTCATCTGGAAAAGTTTCTTTGATTGTCAATTCATTGGCAGCTGTTTCTCCATTCTCAAGCCTTGATAAGTGATATGCCACTTGGTTTTCTGTCTCTTTCTTGTCTCAGATCTCCACGTCAAATTCTTGTAGCAGAAGCTATTGGGGTTTTATGGCGGAATATCGGTAATGTAGCGGAATCGCGGAAAATCAAAATTTTCCAATTTCAAAACTTTTTCTCGGATCAATCAAATAAACTTATTTATTTAATTATCCAATTATCAAATTCTGAAAAATTACACAAGAAATCAAATTTCTTGGTAATTACTGAATTGCCCCAAAACTTTGTAAATTGATCATTTTAGTCCAAAAGTTGTCAAATACAATTTTGGATGATTCTAAATCATTTCTAAAATATTTTTCAACACATCTAATCCATCAAAATCAGATTTTACACAAATCCCTAATTTTTGAGCAATTACCGTGAGCACCCCAAAATTTCCAATTAATTACAATTTGGTCCATTTTGTTCAAAACTTGCCAAGATCAAATCCAATTAACCTAAAATTTTACATGCATCATATTCATACCATAATACATCACATATGTTAAAATCCCCAAATTTGGAGAGGGTTATGAACCCTAATTTTTCAATTTCACCAAATTGTCCAATTTTACCAAATCTTTAAAATCCAACACTTTAATCCATTCAATACTTCACCAATCTAGCCTCACCACTTTGAAACAACTCTAGAACAATTCTAGGTCACCAAGGAGTGGCTTACCAACTCTAGAATGACAACTTGATTTTCCAAAAACAAAAGTAAAGCTTTAAAACAAGTTTAAGCTCACTTACATGCATCAATCTTTCACACAAGTTCTCAACCAAATAAACACAAACTATAATAGAAGAAAGAACATCAAAGCAACACAAAATGATGCCAAGAATGTTAGAAACAATTTCCATGTTGAAAGCTTTAAAGAAAAACTTACAAAACTCAAAGATTTCCAAGCTTTTTCCTTTGCCTTCAAGTTTTTCTCTCAACTTCTTTTATGTTTATTTTGTCTCAAATGAACTTGTTAAACCCTAAAAATGAAACAAAAAAACAATATATACTTCACAAAAATAGCCCTTGGCCGAAATTGGAAGCAAAATAAATAAAAATATCTAGATATTTTTACTTTATTTCATTTAAAGCTTTAATCAACTTGCATTTGCTTTTTATCATTACACTTTAATGATTCCAAACAAGTCAACAATGGCAACTAAAGTATTTCCAAAAATATCACAAACTTAGGATATTTATATTTTTAATTAATTTAATTATTTACAATTAAATAATTATTAAATATAAATATTTTAAATATATGTATAATATTTACTTTAAATATCCAAATACATATATATTTATGATATTAGTCAAATATCACAGTTTGACGTTTAATTAATGTGTATTTAACAAAATCTATCATTAAGTATAAATACACAATAATTAGGAAATGACTATTAGGTCCATTCGCATGTATTTTTCGTTTAACATTTAAACGAATTATAAATAATCAGTATTATTCATAAAAGTTGCCATAGTGCTCTACGAGTATATTTCATTAGTGAGACTCTCTAGATTCAGGTATATCCGTCGAAAATTATAATTTACCCACCCGTAAATTATGATAACCACAGATAAACTAGCTGAATCATACAGGTCGAGGTCATTGCATACGTATAATCCCTCCGTCACAGGTATCCGGATAATCCCAGAGATATAGATGCAAACGTCAAATCTCTATAGGTATTATTTCGTCGATGATTCTATTAGCAATCTATAAATAACATTCGGAACTCACTTCCGAAGTATACTATGGCCATAGATTTAACTGATTGCTAATCACATATGGACTACTTATGCTCTGTACACATAACTGACGGATCCTATCTTGACAGACACAGGATATTCTGAGGATCGGTCCACACCCAACGAACAGGCGGAGGTCTGATCTAAATAGATCGATGACGTGACTGCCATCTAAGTGTGGAGGATGTCTCATACATCCACAGTGGTATCTCAAGTCGAAGGACCACTATGCTACTCAACCCGAGAAGATTCTTATTGACGTTGGTGTACCATCCATTAAGAATCTTCAGTGAGTCGTTCAGTGTTTATCTATTATAAACATCTATACGTCTATACGAGTCTCCCTAGACTCATGATTCATTGGGATAAACCATCAGACCAAGTCTCGATATACGACATGTACTGGTCTCGACGGATTTGACTAACCGACCCGTGTTAGTGAATCTTGACTAGGAACTATATTTGATAATATACATTTAGCAGTGACACTTCCCAATGTCAATTACAAACTAACTTTGTAACTATGTACTGCATCATATATTATCGGGCCTTTGCTAATATATACATATCACTAAACCACATTTAGTTTCAATCTAATCATAATAAGATCGAATACGTATATAAAAGCAAGTGGTGCAACCATAAATTAGTAATATTATGGAAAAAAAAATTGATCGTATTCATGAATCAGACATAAATACGATGCGGATTGGCGCTCTGAGCACCAACCCCAACAATGTGTCGTAACTAAATCCGTTATTTGGGGTTGTGATGAATTCCAATATCATCAATTTATAAGGGGTTATTTTATAGTTTGGGTAATATAAATGTTTATTTATTAAGTCTTAAGCTTAATTCTTCTTGTTAACTGGCCATTAATAAAATTGATGTGGTAAACTTAAAATAAACCTGACGAATGAATTTTAGGTTTTAGCTTTAGACTTAATAGCCCACGATCTCCCTTAAGGATTAGATACCCTTTAATAGATTTCCTTCCAGGATAGACATATACCTGTCGGGCGGGGGTAGCCTTTTTTTTGAACTTAATCTTAATGAATTCAGGTAACTTAGTTAACATAGACATATGATTAATTGGGTTATACTGGGTATTTGCATCTGACCATCGACATAGACTTTTTGTATATTTCGTGTTCCAGGTTAATAAACCAATATATTACACAACATCAGATAACCACTTCATCTTTAAAACATATTTGAAGAATTCACAACCCTGAAAGTTTTTTTATTATTGAATTTCCCTTTAATTTACTTTCGCACTATTTTATTTACTTGTCTAATCACCATCCAATAAAAACAATCTATTAGATACTCGTAAATATTTGGCTTCATAAATTAATAGTTTAGGTATTAAGTCCTCGTGGGATCGATATATTTTATACTACTTGAACGATACGTGCGCTTACGTTATACATGTGTGATCACGCCAGTCAATAATTTACGGATGGGTGAATTATGGACACGAAATTTAATTTCATGATAGATATGTTTGAATTTAGAGAGTCTCACTAATGAAATATACTCGTAGAGCACTATGACAACTGTTATGAATAATACTGATTATTTATAACTCGTTTAACGGTTAAAGGAAAAATACATGCTATCGGGACCTAACGGTCATTTCCGAATTAATGGGTATTTGTATTTAATTTAATATTATTAAATACACATTAATTAAATATCAATTTGTGATATTTAACATATATCATTAAAATATGTATTTGAGATATTTAATGTAAATATAATACATATTTAAGATATTTATAATATTAATTAATTATTTAATTATTAAGTAATTAAATTAATTAATAAATTAAATATCTTTTGTAATGATTTTAACTTTATTAAAGTTGGAAATGGCATGGTTTCATTGGAACACATTTTGATCACTTTATTAAAGTTTAAGTGTTAACTTTATTAAGCAAAATATGTGCCAATTAAAATCAAACAAAAATAATGTATTTGATATTTATTTTTATGAGATATTCGGCCATTTGGATTTTTTGATACAAAATGGTTTTGCTTCATTTTTCCAATTCTTAGACAAGTTTAACAAAAAAGATTACAAAGTGAGTTGAGAGCATTTGAAGGAAAACCAAAAGAAAAGCTTAAGTTTTTGGAAAATTTTGTAAGTATTTCTTAATTTCCTTCAAGATAGAAATTGTTTCTATTGTTCTTATCTTCAATTGTGTTGCTAAGATTTATGTCTCTACTCTTTAGTTTGTAATTAAATTTTTTGGAAGCTTGTTGGATGTTTAAACATGTATAATTAATTTATAAGCTTATTAGTGTAATTAAGCTTAATAGATTAATTAGAAATTAAAGTTGACACTCTAGAGTTGATTAACCATTCATAGATAACCTAGAATTGTTCTTGATTAATTTCATGATGGTAAGACTTAATTGGTGTGACAATTGATTGATTAAAGTGTTGAATTAATTCAATTTAATGTAAATTGTGTAATTGAAATAATTTATGAATTAAGGGTTCCAAACCCATTCCAATTTTGGGCTATTCATATATATGATATAATTTGATGTATATTTGATGTATGTTAAATTTGGGATTGATTGGATTTGATCTTGATGTGTTTTGAACAAAATTGGGCCAAATTTCAATTAGTAATAAATATGGGCTGTTTCAGTAATTCTGAAAAATTCTGGCCAGTTTCGGAAATTCTGGAAATGTTTGGGATTTGAGTTGCAAATTATAATTTCATGTATTTGATATGTATAAATTATTTTGGGATTGATTTGGAATCAATTAAATATGTATTTGACATTTTAAAGACCAAAATAATTAATTTGTAAAACTTTGGGGGTAATTTGATAATTATAAGAAATATGATTTATTGGGTTTAAATTTAGATTTTAAGTATTGATTAATTGAATAAATAAATTTATTTAATTGTTTCAAGAAAATTTTTGAAATCGGAAAAAATAAATTTTCCGCGCTCCGCTGCGCCAACCCGTAATTCCTTATAAAACCCCAATACCCTAATTGTTGGATTAATGAGTGTCGATTTCTGTTCGGTTTTTATTGCAGGCCTATGTAAGAAGCATTAACAGGAGCTTGAAAATCTTACACCAACATAATTATTATTTTGCAGCCTCGTATATATTTTTTATATACATATAGTTAAATGAGGGATTCAAAACAAAGGGAATGGTAAATAGAATGAGAACTATGAATCTTGAATCATAGATGATACCAATGAGCTAAGATGGTTTATTAATATTTTGATCATGTTGGTTTTGTTGAACTATTTTTTGTTTGTGCTATTTTGCTTCTACTTTGGTTGAACTATTGTTATTGTAATTTGATTAAACTATTTTGGTACTTTGGTTGAACTATTTGGGTTTTAATTTGCTTGAACTATTATTATTGTAATTTTCAAAAAAATAAAAGAGAGAGAAAACAACAATTTGTGTTAAATAGATGAATAATTATTGGTTCCATTTCATATAATCTCGGTTCTAAAAAAGTTACACTTAGATTCATACTTGTTCAAAAAATTATCGTTGTAAAGGTTGAGGCATCACCACCTAACCATGATTTCCAAAATTTAGAATTGATAATTCAATTAGTGTGATTTAGATGAGAATGACCCATGAAAGAATGTACCATTGAATTAGATGGATATTGCTTATAATCCGATTAAAAGTTAGTTGATTAGCATTATAAAAGTAAAAAAAAAAATTCCTTTCAAATTTTATAAATTCTTATGATATAAATTTTTAAAAATCTAATAAGTAAAAAATCATGATTAAAAAAACTGTAATAAAATATTGTAAGTCATTACAAATTCTTACATATTCTTTTAAAATTCATTAAAAAATATTTATCCATAAATATTTTTTTATAATCTCAATTGATTACCCCTTAAAATACCCCATCTTAAAACTGTTTTACTGCATTTATTAAGAAAAATGATGAAGAACTCGGGATTAGTGTTATAGTGTTGCCATTTGCCAATGCAACGTTGTTATTTGCTTGTCAGTTAAAGATTAACATTTAACAAAGACAAAATCAAAAGCTTTAGTTTTGTAAGAAAAAAAAAAGGAACTTGACTGAGTGAGGTGACGCCGTTTGTCTTGTAAATTGTAATGTTTTGCTCTGGCATCATCAACAATTGGTGAGAGAGACATAAAATGCTGACAAATGTTAATCTGAATCTGAGAGATGCCCCATGCAAACAAACTCATGAAGCACTCTCCCAATACTCGATTTCAATTAGTTCTTTTTTATTATCTTGCTCCAGCTTAAAATCTTTACTGGGTATCCACAATTTCTTTTATTTGATCACTGTGTTGTGTTTGATAAGTAGGGAAATGGAGGAGCAGGTGAAGACATAAGGGGGACCCACTGCTTATTTTTTGGCGGGCAGCGACGGTCATTATCAATGATATTTTTGCTTTGGGTGATGGTGGTTCTCTTAATGAATGGCCCATCTAATCTCTCACACTTTGAATATTTTAGTAGAGAGAGAGTAAAAGAGAAAACCTGAGTTAAATTACCAAACCATCTTCATCAAACCTCTCTCTTGCTTTCTTTCTTTGTTATTTTGTTCATTAAGATCCAAGTATCAGTTAGTGATTGTCTCTGCTTGCTTGTGTCAAACAAGTGTTAAAAAAGCTTTATTAAGGTAAGGGCTTGCTTGGGCTCAAGAGCAAAAGTAGAAGATCTCAATCATATGAGGAGAGTTTTTACTGTGAGTTTCTTGATCTTTGCTTAGTCTTTTTTTTCCCTTTTTCTTGTTCTTGTTTCTTTGTTCTGCTTTGTTTCTTGCTTATTCTCTGTATGTAGCATTCAGAATTTGCAATAAGATCTGAAATTAGTTTTCAAGATGGATGATTCACATGCAACCTGAACTGAATCATCTAAAGAATATATAATTAAGGAAAATTTAGAAGTCACTTTCAGTCTGATTAGTCAAAACTGTTTCACTTTTTTCAGTTTTTTTTTTTTTTTTTTGAAACTATTTATTATCTCTTTGGAAAATGTGGCTACTTTTCTCAGTTTTTCTACCCATCAACCTCAAGCAATGTGTGAAACTTGTTGTGACAATCATAAATTATCCATGGCTTGGGTGATAAAGCTACACAATTTATTACTTTTGGACCTCCAAAACTTAGTTCTTTTGGTTTGTACTTGTACTTTATCTGGCATTCCATTCTCTGCTTTCGATTTCCTCCACTAGATTTTGAGTTGATAATTCATCATTGAATTGTGGGTGACATTATAAATTAGCAATGGAGCTCATTAATCCTTTTCAAAATTTTCCCTTTTTTTTTCAGCTGGTGGATGTGCTTCTGGTACTTGCATTATTTAGTGAAGCTTCATGGGCTGTCACGGGCAGCTCACAATGCAGACGAAGTAATATAGGGGTTTTTCGGCCTCATAGTGTCTCTATCACTGAATTTGGCGCTGTTGGAGATGGTGTCACTCTAAACACCAAGGCCTTTCAGAATGCCATCTTCTATCTCAATTCATTTGCTGACAAGGGTGGGGCCAAGCTTTTTGTCCCGGCTGGCCGGTGGTTGACAGGAAGCTTCGATCTCATCAGTCATTTAACTTTATGGTTAGACAAGGATGCAGTAATTCTTGGATCTACGGTAAGCCCTTTTCTACAGATTTCCTATTTTATCTAAAAGGACATCTACTCTTGAATCTTGACTATATTAGCTGCAGTTTACCACTCTTTGGTTGGAGTATTTGCAATTAAACTATGGCTAGTAACTATTAGTGTATGGAATTGTAAGGACTAAGGAGTTGTTTGTTCTTACACCATTTTCAACGTTTATGATATAAAAGTTGGATATAGTTTATTTTTGGTAAATCATGCTCCAAGGGAAAGGGTACTTAATTATGCAAGAATGCTTCACTTCCTAGTTGAGAAACTTTTTTCAAAATCATAGTTCATCTTCAACTCCAATTTGGCTGTGTCTGCTGTGACATTGAGGCATATGTAATTTTTGTTAGCACATTATGCTAAATAATTTATCCTGCGTTTTTTCAGTATCCAGAGAATTGGCCCGTTATTGATCCTCTACCATCATATGGAAGAGGTAGGGAGTTGCCTGGTGGAAGGCATCGAAGCCTCATATTTGGATGCAATTTGACGGATGTGGTCATAACAGGTTGGTGATTTATATAGATATATATATATATATATATATATATATATTATATTGGCTGTTTTCTTGATGCCACCTATCACTCCATACAGGTGATAATGGAACAATTGATGGTCAAGGGAGCATCTGGTGGGAATGGTTTCGAAATGGAACACTGGATTATACCCGACCCCATCTGGTGGAATTGATGAACTCTGTTGGGGTTGTCATCTCAAATTTGACCTTCTTGAATTCACCATTTTGGACCATCCACCCTGTATATTGCAGGTTGGTTCTTTCTACAAACTTCTTTCCAATTTAAACTGTACACTGGTGAAGCTTTACTTAATTAGGGGGGAGTTGAGACTGTTTTTCTGGATGAACAGCCATGTTAGAGTGCAGAATGTCACAATCCGTGCTCCACTTGATTCACCAAATACAGATGGGATTGATCCAGGTGAACATCTTCTACTAATCTGAATCACTCCAATACATGATTGATATTTTCTAACATAATGGTTCTCACCACTACATTTATATGCGTCCAGACTCTTCTGATGATGTCTGCATTAAAGACTGTTATATTAGCACTGGTGATGATCTGGTTTCCATCAAAAGCGGGTGGGACGAGTATGGAATTTCATATGGTCGTCCAAGTACAAAAATTACCATCCGTGGGCTCGTTGGAGAAACTTTATTGGGTGCAGGGATTGCAATAGGAAGTGAGATGTCTGGAGGTGTATCCGAAGTTTACGCAGAGAACCTCTACTTTTTCAACTCAGTCAGGGGTATTAGATTAAAGACATCTCCTGGAAGGGGTGGGTATGTGAGAAATGTCTCTATTTCAAATGTGACATTAGATAACGTAGATGTTGCTATAATTTTTACTGGTCACTTTGGGGAACATCCGGATGATTCGTTTGATCCAAGTGCTCTTCCCACAATAGAAGGGATTACCATTAAAGATGTCACCGGGGAGAATGTAAAAATGGCAGGCCAGCTAGAAGGTGTAGAAGGGGACACTTTTCGCAACATTTGCTTGTCAAACATTAAGCTCAATGGCATCTCAGAGTCTCCATGGAACTGCTCTTATATTCAAGGTTATTCTAACTTTGTTACCCCTGAAACTTGTTATCCTCTGAAGGAGAGTATCTTCCCAAGCATTACTTAGATTGTTACGATCTATCCAGTCACCTTCAGGGTTCAAGAAATAATAACAGACTTGCTCGCTTATTGTCTTGGTAAATAATGGAATCATAAGATATGCTCACTGGCGAAGTCACAACACAACTGCCCATTGCATTGTTGAGGATAAGATTGTCTGTCATAATTAAATTGAGAGAAGTGCTTCTTTGTGGTAGTTGATCTGCGAGATGGTGTTGAGAAAAGTGTTTTTTTTTTTTTTTTGTGCAGTAACAAATAAGTGAGTGATTATCAGAAAATGAAGAGAGAATGATCTTATTTCATCAAAGGTTTTGTGTCTGTTGGGTTTATTTTATTTTATTTTTATTTATTTATTTATTTATTATACTGCATACTAGTGCTATGCTTACAAGTTACAAAGTTGGGCTGCAAGGTTCGAATCTCAATTTATGTGTAACATTACTCAGAATTTATATATATATAGCTATATATTACTCAGAATTATACAGCTATAGAGTTCAAAAGGTAACCATTTTAGGGTGGCTAAGGAGAAAAGGGAGCACAAATCATGTTAGAATGAAATTCTCAGAAATAAATGGAGACAAAATGCTTTGTATCACACATTTTTTCCTTTCAACATAAATGCTGATTCATCTGTCTAAAAAAACACACCCAGCTATTAGCTGTAGAAAAACTTACATATTGTTGAATTCAGTTTTACTGACAAGCCGCTCTTTGAGATTACACAGAACCAATCAATGAATCTTTCTCAAAGGCTGAGAATTCACAACATTTAAGCTTCATGTCTGTTTCGGGGATGCCTCACTCCCATCCTTCTTTATAACAGAACATAAAACCTGTCTTGAAATGTAAGTTTCTAGCTCTCTGGACACCTCAGTTAACTTCAAGTCGAAAGTGCTTCTGTATTTGTGCTTTGGTGATGGCACAACGCCAGAGAACCTCCTTGTTGGGGATCCAGAAAATCGCCTCCTTGGGCTTGAAAACCTTCCCGGTGACTCTGTAAGCTTCCCTATGGAAATGAGAGGCGTTGATCCAGATCCTGATCCTGTAGTAGTCAAATTCCTATCCAGGTTCATCAACGGCCCGCATTTTGTCTCCAGTGGTAGTGGCCTCAGTGAATCATGTTCTGGGACTGGCTTCTGTTTCATAAGTCTTTCTCTGGCTTTTTCTGCTGCTAATAGAGCTTTCTCTCTACTCAGCTTTATCAGTTTCCATGGGTCAATGCTCACCCGAAAGCCTTGTTTCTTGGGAGGTTCAGGATTTTCATCAATTCTAATTGACAAAGGTGCTGGGTTCTGAAAATGCAAATGAAGTTTCCACCAAGATGAGCGAGCTTTTTGCTTCTGAAGGTGCAAATTCTAAGATAGGGATATAAAATATATACCTGATTTTCTCTATGTCCTCTGCATATGAATCTTGACACAAATGTTGGTCTTTCAGGTGAGTCAAATTCACTGCTGCCATCTGAGGAGAAATCTGAATCATCCAGTTCTGGAAATTGGCTCTGCTCTTTCATTGCCAGGATATAATCATATGTTCTCATTCCCTGAACAATGATAGAATTACAAAGTTGGACAAACAGAGGAAGTAGATAGCCAATCCTATGGTATGAGTGAGCAGTGGCGAAGCCAATAAGGTGCAGGTGGGGGTTAGTTGTCCCCGCTCAATCAGAAAATTGGTTAAATGTGTCTTACAAATTAATTAAAGCTCTGGTTTAGATAATTTTACTTTGTCTCTTTAAATGAAGAATATCTACCACTTTTTTTTTTTTTTATGAAAATCAAATTTTACCCCACTTGATCCAAGTCAATTCAGGATATCTCACTCGCATTCATTTGATGGTTGTCAAGGCCAAACCAAACCAAACAAAAATATATTTTCTCACTAAATGGGGTCAGCTACATGCATCCTTTAACGCCATTATTCTCTATCTGGAATTATTATATCATGTCAAGGCCAATAATAAATAACTATATTGATGTTGTTTTGGTGATGCATGGTACCTTTCTTATGAGAACCACATGAAAGAAGAAAAGCTGTCCCATTGCTGCTGTACTGTAAGCTGTCATTAGAACCAAGAACACCTGTAACATACATTTCAATGAATTACAACCAACGGATAAGAAAAATTGAATGTAAAAATGTTGCAATGAAGCATTGTCCATGGATGGAAAGTTAGATTAATTAATATTACCGAAATAGTAGCCAGAACCTCTCTTGGGAACTCCACATACAGCCTCCTTTCCAGCTCCTGCTCTATTCCTTTCTTATCTACAAAGCACCTGATGAATACGGCAATGGCAGTTCCTCCTTCTAAAATTAGCTGTACAAGTAACAGTTTAATTGGCAAGGTAAACCTCAATGCGAAAATGCAATATGTAAGAGAATTCAGATGCAAAGAAACTGACCATAAACAAGACAAAAACCATGAGAAGAATGAAGGTAGTGTAATTCCTTTTCCCAACACAGTTGTTCAACCACTGGAACAGAAAATCAAGAAACTCAGTATGAGCATTGGTATCAATTGCCTTATTATTATATCTTGCGAACACAGAATGCGAAAATAACTCAGTTGTTACCCTGCAATGGTGATCAAACCCTTCAACGCAACGGTTGCAAGTCCTACAATGCTTGCTATGCTTTTTCACCTAATATGTATAAAACAAAGCTTTAGGTGACAATGTGATGATTCTAGGCTAAAAAGAAACTAGTCTTCAAGATTGGAATATGTCCAACCTCAAAATCACACAGGGAGCAAAATGAAATGTCATCCTCTTTAAGATCAGGGGAAATTGCATCATCCTTCATAACAAGGGGAAATGGTAGCAAGGGTTCCAATTGGGCACTAGTCTTCAAGGGATCCAAATACTTCCTCCTTATACAAGTCCTAAGTATCTTTCTCTCCATTTTCCTAAAGAACCTCGCAACAATTTGTCCCAATATATACCCATAATTCAGCTTCACAAACCCATTTGATTTGGCCCTTTTCTTCTTCCTAAAGCTGGTCTTATCAGTCGGATCGATTGCAGTACACCTTATAAATAGAAACATAACTGAAAGAGCCTGAAAGTAAAATCAAGTAATTTTCTTAATACCCATTTTGGGCATTGATATATAAAGAAAAAGGGTACATTTGAATTAGCTTTGAAACATTACCACAAAGGAAAATATTAAAGTTACGGTGGTTTCAGCAACTCTGTTTCCGAGGAAAAGGCCTAGAAACGTATAAAAGACCACTACCAAAAAACTATACACTGCCATTCCCACCAGCTGCAATCAAAATTCAAATTTTAGATTATGATAAAAAAAATTACTGGACTAGTTGAATAACCCTGATGCATTATTAAAAAATTTGTAGCAAATCAAGCTAAATAAGACTATTATTTGATTATAATTTGTGGTTCTACCTGTAGAAGATGGAGAGGGCGTTGCCAGCCATGGCGTCTCATATTCAATGTACCGAGCATCTGTTGCAGTTTTTCAATCGAAATCAAAAACAAAGTTGGAGTGTAAGGTTGAGCACTTACTTTTAGAGATCCATAGATGGGTTTGCTTCGAGCCCTGAAAGTGCAAAAAAAAAAAAAAAAACAAAACAAAAGTGTTTTGCAATGTAAGGTGGTAGCTACTAGCTGATTTTGAACTTTTGTGTGTTTTTTAATTGAAGTTCACGCCCTTCACGCTGAAAATTGAACCCCCATCTCAACGGTAAAAATATTTTGAAATTTGAACGGCGCTAACTAGATCAGTCACGAGTTTTGATGCTGATGTAGGCCTATGTCGACGGCTGAGCTTTATTGGGCCAGGTCAGGTGTTATTTGGGCCTTTCAGGATACTGACCCATATAAATTATAAGGGGTCACTATATAATTTCTTGGGACCCATCATTTGTCTAAATATATAATGTGTGTTCATTTTTAATCAGAATTTTATCATCAATGCAAGGTTTAAAGTTTAAATAAGGGAATTTTGAACTTATTATCAAAACATTTCAAATTATTTTAATATTAAAAAATACTTATAATATGATTTTAAACACTTCTGAAAACTTGATAAGAGTTTAATTAACATTTATGTAATATTCTTTCAAACAAAAATGTATTGTAATGTGTTGTCTCCAAAAGAAAATCTCGATCATCTTTAAGAGAGATTGCTTTTTAATGTATATCTCTTCGCTGAAATATATTTCATATATATGTTATGTACATAGGAAATTATTTTCTCCGACACATAAATAATATTGGTATATATATCCGCGGTTTCATTTTTACAGTAATCCCACAAGAGCAAAAACAACACATGTATTTCACATGCACAGAGCAGATTATTAATACTTTTTATGTAAATAATTTCATCATCTTTTATGGCTTAGACAGATGCCAAAACATTTTATCTGTAAGACCCATCAACCACAAAATTTATTACCTTGATCAGTCATGTCCCTAGCTATAGTTTGTGGAGAAAGTAGTGCAAGATTGAGGAATCTGTGGAGACACAGGCAAAACACCAGCCACCCCGTTGGTCCCATTATCGTTTCCCTCATTGCTTCCAATTATTGCTGAAATTGCTGCTGTTAAGGCAGCTGTGAAATTCGGGTCTGAAGTAATGGCCGCAGTCACCGTCTCCACCATATTTGGCATTGCAGGAAACTTAGGTTGGGCGTACATGGCGTTCCTTAAAAGTTGTGGGAAACCGTGCAAAGGTAGAGGAAATGTGGCCAGCGACGAAGCAGGTGATGGGAGGAATTGCGCCATTGGGTTTGGGCTCTGCGTTAAGTCAAGGGTAATGGTGGGAAATGGCGCAGAAGCAGACAGGGTTGCCATTGTTGATGATGCAAAGAAACTAGAACTTGTAAGAGTGTCTTTGCTTGTGCTCGAACCTGACAGGAGCATTGCTGCTGCAGCTGAGGTAGTATTGGCCATGGCTGTTGCTGTTGGTGGCAGCGGGTGATTGTGCTTTCCTTCATAAGTTGTGATCAGAATGGTCCTATCCTCAGCGCATCGTTGCACCTATTGATGACAAACATGGTTAAATTTACTTTATATTTACTAATCAGTAGCTGCAATAAGCATACAAATATTTTAATGGAGTGTTGAATCATTGTCATAAACCCATCGTATATAGATTAACTGTTTATTTATTTTTGGGTTAATAATATTTTACTATTAAATTTATGATAAAATAATAAATGAGTATTGTTAATTTTTAAATATTACATTTTATTACTAAATTAATAGTATTTTACTACTAAAGTTTTATAAAATCTAATATTTTATTACTTTTCCGTTTGACCGCTAGTTGACTCAATTGACCTTAATTTTAAAATACAATGATCAATTAAAATTTTAATGAAAAAGTAATAAAGAGTTATTTTACCATAAATTTAATAGTAAAATATAATATTTCAAAATTTGATTTATCCAATTATTATTTTATAATAAGTTTAATAATAAAATATAATTTTATTTTTTCTGAACAATAGCAAAATAAATTGTACCTATATTTTTATACAGCCTCAATTAGGCAGTTCACTTTTTTTTTTTTTTTAAAGAAAGAAAAGTTTGGATAGAAACCTCACACACTAAAATATCGTTTAAAGTACCGTTTGGTAGAGTATTGATTGAGAGTACAAGGTAATTTATAAGTATTACAGTTAGAGTATAAGTTAGTTTATAAGTTCATCAAACACTACGTAAATATCAAAATTACTTTTAATATTACTTGAACTGAGTGAACACGTGTGACGTGTAAAGCGCATTCATGGCCAGCCTAACTACGGTTGTGGTATATTGTTGTAAATTCCTCAAATTCATTAAATAAAGATATGTATATGTATATGTATACCTTTGGAATTCCCAAGGGGTGTATGGGAGGTTGCAATCCTTGGAGGGTTGCAACCCACCCCAAGGGGTGCCCTATTGGCACCCCTCCATGCCTTATAAAAGAAGGCTTTTATTCCAAATACAGATAGGCAATCCAAACCAAAGAACAAAAAAAGAGGCATTGTTGTTTTCTTTGTTTTGAGAGAGAGATCCACCATTTTGTATCCTAGTTCAAACACTTGTTAAGGAGTGCTCCTTGAACAAGTAGAGTCCAAGTTATCCTGGGAGAACGTTGGCAATTCGAATCCGTAAAGCACCTGTGACGGGGCCAATAAGTTTTTAAGGACAGAGATCTTCTCGACTTGGATTGTTTCTGTAATCTCAAATTTCCAGGTTTTGTCTTCAAGTTTTCTGGTTTTAGGGTTTTGCATCTAGATCTTCTTTTGGTAGTTTGATCTGTTTGATTTGCATGTTATATTACTGTTTAATGACAGTAAATTATAATAACAATCTTAAGAACTTATTGCTCTAGTGTTATTAGGTAGTAATTCGCATGTTAGAGTTTGTATATTTTCTGTAAAATACGAATTGTGCATGAAAAAACCGTAGGGCGTTCGAACGCCCGACGCACGCGAAGGCAAAAATCTGAAAATTCGTAAGAACGTTCGAACGCGTCTTCAAACGCAACTCGAACGCAAGCCTTCTGCCTTAGAACGTTCGAACGCGTCCTGAACTCTATACAAACGTGAACTCTCTGGAATCATTCCGTTCGAACGCGTTCTCGAACGCTACAGGAACATGAACTCTCTGGAATCATTCTGTTCGAACGCATTCTCGAACGCAACACGAACGTGAACTCTCTGGAAACACTTCGTTCGAACGCGTTATCAAACGCAACACGAACGCACACACACTGGACAGTCTCGTTCGAACGTAGATATGAACGTGACACTAACGATTTTGTCCTGGAATTATCATAAAAGCAAACTTTAATTAATTTTAACTTGGTTAGTCATATACTGTAAACACATTAATCTTGGTAGTATAGATTTAAGTTATTATTAAATTGTTCAATTATCACAAGCATTCACATAGTGATAAAGTTGAAATTGATTGGTTGTTGCATAATTGGTTGAGAATTTAAAGTGTAATTTTGCACAAGTAATTCCATCCAATCTTGATTGACATATATATATCTACACTTATCGTATTAATTGTGCTATTGGAAAAGTGTAAATCTGGGTTTTGAATTGCTAAAAGATCCTATTGGAAAAGGTGTTTGAAGAATATTCGTTCATTCAATTTTCCTTAAGTATCTTTAGTTGAAATTCAAGGACTTGTGTTTATTGGAACTTTCGTCCATTAGAACAACAAGTGACTACCTAGTACATCACTTTGAACGAGATCATTCGTTGATCGTTGTGCAATTTGTCTTTCGTAGACTGATTGAACCTTGTTGATTTCCAGTTACAAATGGCTAGCGGAAATATCACGGTACCGGTCTCTTACGGAGAAAAGCCGGAGAAATTTGGTGGGGCAAATTTCAAACAGTGGCAGAGCAAAATGCTGTTCTACCTGACAACTCTCCAGTTGGCTAAATTCCTCAAAGATCCTCCGGGTCTTGTGGAGGGTGAATCTGAATTGGCCAAGGAAGAGCGAGAACAGACTTGGATGTCTGGAGACTTCTTATGCAAGAACTACCTTTTGGGTGGTCTTGACAATACCCTGTACAACGTGTACCAAGGCATGACTTCTGCGAAGGTTCTCTGGGAATCTCTCGAGAAGAAGTACAAAACCGAAGATGCCGGACAAAAGAAATTTGTCGTGGGTAGGTTCCTGGACTACAAGATGGTAGATTCAAGGACGGTGATGTCTCAGTTGGGTGAACTGTAATTGATCATTCATGAAATACTGGATGAGGGAATGAAACTCTGTGAGATGTTTCAAGTTGCCGCTATAATTGAAAAGTTGCCTCCATCATGGAAGGACTTCATGGGCTATCTGCAACACAGAAAGAAGCAGATGAGCCTGACAACATGATGTCCGAGAAGGCCAGCTACAAGACTATGGAGTCTAAGGCCAACATCTTTAAGGATGTAAAGGGTAGCAAGAAAAGAAAGAACAGTCAAGCTGATTCTTCCCAAGCGAACAAGAAGTTCAATGAGAAGTGCTACAACTGTGAAAAGAGCGGTCATATGACAAAGGACTGCAGAAACAAGATATCTCAGGACAATGGCAATGAGGCCTATGTCGCTGAAGATGAGTAGTTAACTGATGAGATTTCAGAAATGAATCTCTCAGCAGTGGTAACTGAAGCCAACTTGGTTGGGAATCCGAGAGAATGATGAGTAGACACCAGGGCTACTCGTCATATCTGTGCTGATAGCAAGATGTTTTCCTCGTATCAGAAAGGTCGATGGCGGCGATCATCTGACAATGGAAAACTCGTCTACCTCTAGAGTGGTTGGACAAGGCACAGTAGTTCTGAAAATGATATCCGGAACGGAGCTTACATATAAGAATGTTTGCATGTTCCAGATATTCGGAAGAACTCGGTCTCGGGTTTGTATTTGTTTCTGACAAGATTGTATTGACCAAAAATGATGTCTATGTAGGAAAATGATACCTCGCTGAGGGTCTTTTCAGTGACTGTCAATTGTGCTATTAATAAAGCTGAAACTTCTGCTTATATTATTGAGTCACAAAAAGTGTATGGCATGAGAGGTTAGGACATGTTAATTATGATACAATGCGTACATTAATTAACATGAACCTTATACCTAAATTTGCATTGATAGCCAACATGAGTGTGAGGCATGTGTTGAAGCAAAAATACATAGAACATCATAAAACGAAGTTCTGAACCCTTGGAACTTGTACACACTGACGTGTGTGACATGAATATTGTGCAAATAAGAGGCGGTAAAAATACTTT